>WBNQ01089483.1:3929-24559 GCA_013401375.1 Spizella passerina
CTTCTATCACTGGAGGTTGTGTTAAGAGTGAAAATTACTTCTGAAAGTAAACATTTCAAAATGCACAGCCTAGCATTTTATGCCTGGAAATCCTTTTTTAGACAATTATTTTAATAAATTACCCCTTACTTTTGCCTTTACTGCTCTTTTTTCTAATTATACTGCACATGGAGGTTTTGTCTTTGTTTCTTGGATTGCCATAACTGACAGGTTACAAAGATGGATATTCTCTGCAATGGAAATCCTTTATTTTTGTTTCCTTGGCAAACCTGTAGGTCAACAAGCTGACTGGGAAAGGTGCTGTGCTTTCCTTCCTGCTTTGTTAATAGTTTGCATGACCAAATTCCTTTTTCTGGGCAATAAATTTCCCAGTGGCAGTCTACTCTCCTACCTCTTACCAAGTAGAAGTGATATATTTTTAATTCTTGTGTAATAATTTATACTGGCACATGCTCTGCAGTTTGTTGGAAATCTCTCTGGTAGGGCCATGGTTTTGCCCTACCCCAGAGGCATTCCAACTGGTATTCCTTAAATGACTCTTCTCCAAATTCTAGAGGGTTTTTTTTTTGTTTTGAAATATATTCTGTCTTAATTTTTCTTTGCAAGACCAAGCCATTCACTTGCATAGTACCACTTCCAATGAACATTGGACTTATCCTAGCACTCACATCTTAATTAAATTCTAGGAATTTATGAAGGATGAGGTTTTTATTCAGTGAAATTATTCAAAGTGTTGATGGTGATCATTTATGAAGCCACCTTTGAAATAATCTGACTATCAGTATCAACAATTGTTCTGGTAAGAAAAAATATTAACTCCTGTTCATATAGATAAATTAAAAATAGATACTTGTTTGGAAATCTGTGGTATAGGAGAAAATGTTCTTACATGAAGCATTTTCTGATAAGTAGATATGTACTGCCTCGGTTCTGATAACAGTTTCCCTCAACTGCTGATTCAGATTTGCAAAGGCTTGATGCAGCACTGCAGGCTATGAAATTACTTTGTCTTACAACAAATTATTCAAAAACTTTGTATTAGATGGAAGACAGCCAAGTCTAGTCTGGGCTGCAGATAATCCAGACAGGAACAGATTTCACGTGAGCCTCTTGTATGTTAGAGCTGCCAGGAAATAAACCTCTTTCCTTGGGATTAGCTTCTGCCTACGCTGAACTTCCCAGCCCGACTCCATTGGTGCTTTTTGGCAGGGGGAATGCACCCACATGGGACAGGAGAGAACCTTAAGGTGTTGTCTCTTTTCCTTTTTCCTTGTGCTGCTCAGGATGTACACAGCACAGACAACAGTTCCTCATCTCTCCTGTGTTAAACTGCTGCAGTATTCCCATGCTCTTGTTCCTTCAAGAGTGCAAAAGATGCCTGTATGGGGTGAGAACAGGTGAGTGATCTCCTGTGTCTGGTGGCTGAGCTTAAGGAGGAAGGAGAAAGACTAAGGAGTACTAGAGAAAGTGAAAGGGAAATAGACTGGTGGAGTTTCACTTTTCCATCCCTGAGAGAAGCCCACCAGGTGTCAGAGGACTCCCATGCCTCCTGCCATCCGGCTGAAGGAGGAGACCTAGTGGATGAAGGGGAGTGGAAATGGGTCCCTCCTTGGGGAGGAAATAAAAATTCCTCCCGACCCCCATCACCCACCCAGGTGCCACTTCAGAATAGGTGTGAGGCCCTGGACCTAAAGGCTCAGCCAGATGACACAGAAGAAAATCATCTGCCCAGTGAGCCTCCCAACTGCACTCATCTGTCAGACAGATCACCCCTTCTGACATTGAGGCACTGGAGCGCATCCAGAGGAGGCAACGAGGCTGGAGAGGGGCTGGGAACACAAACCCTGTGAGGAGCCCTGAGGGAGCTGGGGGTGCTCAGCCTGGAGAAAAGGAGACTCAGGGGTGACCTTGTCACTCTGCACAGCTCCTGAAAGGTGCCTGTGCTCAGGTGGGGTTGGTCTCTTTCTCCAGGCAACAACTGATAGAGTGAGAGGACAGAGGCTTAAGCTGTGCCAGGGGAAGTTTAGGTTGGATAAAAAAATTCTTCACTGAAAAAGTGATTGGGTACTGGAATCATGAACCCAGGAAGGTGGTGGTGTCACTGTTCATGGAGGCATTTAAAAAAAATAATTGATGAAGCATTTAGTGCCATGGTTTAGGTGATGAAGATATGTTAGGTTATACGTTGGGCTTGATGATCTCAAAGTTTTTTCCAACCTGGTTTCTTCTGTGACTCTGTAATTTTGGCTTTTTAATTTTCAAAAAATCTTTGCTTATGTTTTTTTATATTTTTTTCCATAATTAGTGGGATTTGAATAGCATGTTCAATAGCTTCCTTGATGTCCTTTAGAGGATCATTCAAAGAGGAGGAAAGTGAGAATGGCTCTACTGTTTTCATTTACTGATCACTGTTACAGGGAACTGGAAAATGAGAATGGATACCTGCAATACAATGAGCAAGTCAAAACACTAACAGAAACAACCGGCTATTATTACATTAAGTAATTGCCATTCAATCCTGCACTTGCACAGTGAATGCAAAATAAATCCATCTTTGACATCTCATCAGTATTGCTGCAAAGACTATTTGTCAGATTATTAAAAATACTGCTACCTGCAAGCTGGCATTGGGGTATCCCCAGAGAGAGGGTTAATGCTTAATCAAATGGTGTCATATTAGAGGTCTGTATTAATCAGTAATGAAATGGTTTATAAAGTTGATTGGTTGTTTTTAACCCAGTAATTTTTTTTAAATTTTATGGCAAATAAAACACTGTATAGTGTATTCTTACACTTATTTACTGCAGTTCTGCTGTGGTGCAGTAAAATTGAACATGATTAGCAATACCATGTTGGATATTAGTAAATGGATTATTGTAACTGGTTTCTATTGCTTCAGAAGGAAGACAGCCACATTGCTAATTCCAGTGATTTCTAAAGTCTATAACACTGGGAGTGGAATGCAAAGGAATCTTGCTATGTAGATGATCTGAGTTGCAATTGCTTTCCCAAAAAGCTCTAAGAATTCACAGATTATGAGACATGTTCATACAAAACCAACCTCCAACCCTCAAATCCTCCAGTGTTCCTTAGCAGTACTGAAATGGTTAAGAAGCCCTTCAGTCTTTCATGTCAGTTTAAGGCCAAATGAAAATATTTCAAAATTTTTCTGTAGACACCTCCCTGATCTGGGCACACCCAGATGTCTCTGGAAAAGAGCAAGGATGGAAGGTTTGGTGCATTATTGGGAGAATTGTGCTTGCTGGGGCTGGGACAGGGGTTTAGAGCTTTCCTGCACATCCATGCTAGTGGCTGGTGTGGGAACCCCAAAGAGGAGCTGTCTGCCTCGTGCCTGGGACGTGCTTGTGGTTCACCAGCTCCTCTTGTGGCACAATAATTCAGCATGGTATTCTGTTTGAGACTGGCAAGCACAGCTGGGATTCAGCAGCTGGAATCCTGGAGAATCCTATGAAACAAATACTTTTGTGCACTCAGTGATTGGCATTGTTCTGCTCTCACAAATGAACCTGAGGGACTCCTGTAATGTCAAGAAGTGTAGTGAAAACAGAATTAAATCATAACTGCATAGATTATGTTCAGTTCCCAATGGTAATGACGCTGACAGTTGTGCAGAGTTAATGAAGAAAGATGAGCTATCATGGGACCCCTGGGGCAGGAGGGAGCTGTAGTCCGTGGGAAAGCTGCAGGAACTGGCAGGATGGGGGCTAGAAAAGAGAACAATGAAGCAAGGATGGATGGAAAAAGCTCATCTTGAAAAGTTATTTGGGAAAGCACAAAGCTCTATAGAAGCTGTTGCTCCTCCTCACACTGAGGACATACCAACAGTGAATGCCTCTGTGGTTTTGTGTTGGTAAACTTGGGTGTTGCAGTTCACAACTTGCAAAAAATTAAGGCTTCAGTCTCATATGAAAGTGTTATATTTTGTGGCTTCATTTCCATAGCCAGGGAACAAACTCCTAACACATCATTTTGCCTAGATGTCTGTTGTTGTCACAATGTCACAATGAAAGACAAGTTTTGCACTCTAAATCCAAGAAAAGTTTATCTGTGGGATGAAGTGTGTGTGTACAAAGAGAGACGTGTGTCTAAGCAGGGCTTCGTGTATATAAAATATCATCTGTGTGTTTATAGAAATCTGATTTCACCATTTTCTACAGATTTTATCTAAATTGGAATTTGATTGTATTTTCCTTTGCCATAAAGATCCAAGCTGTTGTTTGTTTGGCCATATAGATCCTTCAGCACACTGGCTGGCAGTGCCCCTGTGTGCTTCACAGAAATGTCTCTCTACTTCTCTACATGATGCAGATTGTCGAGTTTGGTAAAGTTTCTTGGGAATCATCAAGGTTAGCTGTTCCTTGCACCCATCTTTTGGTGTTTGTTGTTTCCTGCCTACCTCTCTGCAATAAAACACCCCAGTTTGTGCACTTGCCAGCACATGGCTCCCCTCCGTCTGTTTTCTTTACCAGAGTGAAATGCAGTTGTTTTGTTTTGTTTTGTTTTGTTTTTTTCTGGATACAGGGTGACCCTTTCTGCACTGTTTGAGCAGAAATTTGCTTTTCACTAAAATCTAACTATTCTTTACAAGAATTATTATTCCTTCCTTAGATTCCCAGTAAACAGGAAACCTTTAGTCAGTTACAAACAAAAGTGTTGAGGTGAGCACTGGCCAGGGAAATGTGGCACTGAACATGTGCAGGAGTCCAAGTATGTTCAGTTTAAAATTCCTCATTGGTGTTTCTTAGGGAAACTGAAGAAAAGCAGAACAAAGCTTTCATGAGATTTATTTCCTAGCCAGCTTTATTGCTATTTCTTTACTTCCAGAAGTAGATGGAATTTGGCCCAGCAGTGGGAATTAAGTTCTGGTTGCAGAGACGAAATTTCCACCTGAAATGAGTGTACCATAAAATGCCTGATGGGACAAGGTAATTGATTGTTTTAAGTCTCATAACTTTTGGGTTAAGAGTCAACATGGTATAGGGTGATATCTGCACCTCCATAACACAAGCCTTTTACCCTCATGCATGCTTGGGAAGGGAAGCTGTAGACCACATCTTTCAAGAGATCCCCTTTCTTTTTTTGCAATTTTCTTATTTCTTTCTCAATCCAAGTGCAAGTAAGTTATGTAATTATACAAGATACTACCTTAAATATAATTTCTATAGAAACTATTTATTGTTCTAGGATGTAAACTGGTTGCCAAAATTTTATCAGCATTTAATGAAAAAATAGTTGTAGGTTTTTTGATGTGAGAAATAAGTTAATCAAAAATGTCCCTTCAGTCCAAAATAGCAATTAATTGGAATTAAAACATTGCATAGAAATACTTGTAGCACTGATGCTTTTTGTGGTCTGTTGTTAGGGCATTTTGAGACTGAAAGAATTAAGTTTTGCCTTCTTCTTTAGCTGTGATGATTGTCAAAATAATTACCTACAAATCATTTTACTATTTCTTTTAATGAAAATCAGAACTTTTCTCTTTACCAAGACAAAGCAAACTTTCATCATTTAATTTCCTGCAATAGACAAATTTTGATTTTCAGCATCTCTGCTCATTAGGCTTTAAATGTATAAACTTTTCAAGTTAGAGAACCTGGTATTTATCCTTCCCAAAGTCCAGATCCAGAGCATGGTGCCAGCTCCTGATTAATGGTTAGAGACTGACTTTCATGGGAATTTGATTAGTCTGTGTATGAAAGCCATTTTCCCAGCTTGAATCAGCTGGTCGAGCTAAAGCTGAGCCACCTGTTCCTGGTTCTGGAACCTGAGGAAGTGACCAGGTAACAGTTCTGATATTTCTGAATAAAAGGGCATAAATGCATTTCCTTCACAAACTCCTGAGAGTTGGGGACTATTCCTTTTAATTCTCACAGAGTATGGGGATGTCTCATTTTTGACTGGGGCTTGTGCCAATATAAGAAAGATCAAATTCGTGGTGGCCAAGGTGGAAATCAACTGAAATTACTATTTAAGAAAGCAAAGCAAAAATCCTATATTTAGAAAGAATTTATGATCCTCAACACTTGAATTTTAAGAGAAATGAAATACAGTTTTGTTTGAGCCAGCAAAGCAACATGACAGCACGTTTCAACATCTATTTTCTACACTGATCTAAGTGAAAACTGCTGATTGCCACGTTTGTTCCAAGCAGGAATGTGCCACAGTTGCCTTAAATTTTCTTGCAAACAATGAATTGCTACCAATGGCATTGCTGGTACTACTACAGCTATTATCATCTATTTAGACAAACTCATTATCAGCATTATGGATGTTAACACTCAGTAAGAACTATCAGCCTACCCAGGGAACAAAGGGAAGTAGGTAAGCACACAGAAGTTATTTTTATGGAGAGTGGTTTTAAAAAGCAGTCATGCATATTGCACTGTTTGCATGCAGGTCCTGAGCCATGGGATGGAGCCACATCTGAAGAGTTTATTTGCCTGTATGGAATAATTTCAGATAAGAAAAAAGTAACCTATGAAAGGAATTGGTTCATTTCAGTGCCTTATCTCTGATCAGTTCTTGCTACTGGATTCTCTCCATGTATTTAAATGTCCTTAAGTTCCTCATATAGGGTACAATTTATGTCTTAAAGTTCTTAGCTGTCACTGAGAAGTGGGTGACCAGTGGAAGGAAGATTTTTCTGTTTGGCAGCAGCAGAGCTACATCTGTTTTAAGGCTGCCACAGAGCTCCTGTGTGTAGAGCTGCAGCTGAAGACCAGATGTGAAAAGCTTGAAGTCAGGGATTTCCACTTTGTACGGGAAAATCTCTGTGGGCAGCAAGATGTGGTCACCCAGCCTGATCTACGAAAAACATGGGTAGATTTTCTGGTCAAACAGTCAGCCAGGGAAGGGGAATTAGTGATCTATTCCCATGAGAAACTTTGTCTGTTTGGGGATACATTTACCTAGATATGTCCTGATTTAAACTTTTCTCTCTGTGTGAATGTGCCCCTTTTTGCTTTGGGGCACACCTGAGCCATTGGGTCAGGTCATCTCCCTGAGTTCTTCAGCAGTTTGTGAGTTTGGTGAGAGATGTTCTTAGAAGACAACCAACCCCAAATATCTGAAGCAGGGGACTGATAACATGCCTAAAGCAGATTATGGAGCCCTCCACTTCCTTTGGCATTTCCTAGGCAGCACTTGTGGGAGCTCCTTGCTCTGGAGGATCATGAGACCATCCTGCCAAGGGCCTGGTGCTGCCTGGCACAAAGCCAGCTCTGTCTTTGTCGCCTCTGTGCCAGCCCATGTCCTTGTGCTGGAGGGGACTGAGTCAGATTCTCTCTGTTTTGGGTAACTTGGCTCCTAGCCCAGCCCTGCCTGGCCATTGTGGCAGCTCAATCCCAAGCTCATAGTAAGTACAGCAGAGTAATGATTACAGCCATATAGAAGGAGCCCTGCTGCTGGCAGTCTGAGCGCTGCTGGGGGAGCTGAACTGCTTCTCCAGGGGCCTCCAGTGCTGCACTGGCTCCTGGCAGTACTGAGCATCCCAGCCCCTCTCTTACACAGCTTACACACATTTGAATGTGACACAGTGGTGCAAAGATCCTTAACTCCAGTTTGGCACTATATGGAAAAACTTAACTTTGAAAGGAGTTGTCCAAACCCTGCAGAACTTGTAGACCTCTTTGTTCACTTGCTCACATTTTCTTTGGTCTCCTTGCTTTATTTAATTTAGGTGCACCTGCAGAATCCAATTATCAAGACACCATAAAGGCAATTCATTTATTGCTGCCTCTTGATTTTCAGAGCTCCTGGCAGGCAAGTGAGGCTTCCTGACTGGTGAAATCTGCAGGGGACATTCTGAAAATCTCATATGACAGGGAACAAGTGTGAATTTCAGGAAGCAAAATGGTCAGAATGAATATGTAGCTGTATAAATACTTATTTGAGGGAAATTTCATAGTGCTGTACTTTCAGTTTTGCCTGGATTTTTTCTGGAATGGTTTTCAACATCAAAAGTGTAGGGAAACACATGGTTATCTCTTTCAAGGAGAAGCTTCCACCCTTCAAAAGGAGGTTGAGCTTTCAATAATTTGATTCTAAATAAGCATGTAATTATAGATTTCAATATTGAACTCTTTGAGAAAAGCCCACTTTTCCTGAGAAGGCTGCAAATCAGGGCCTTGACATCTGTGGCTCACTGACTGTAGGACAACCAGCATTTTCAATTAACCCGAGAGCTTTCAGCCAGAACTGGCTTCTTACATTATTCCTGTCCCAGCTAGTACAAGTTTTTCTGAGAAACTTAAATGGTATTTTGAGTACTGCAGAAAGGGTTTGCTTGCAGACCTCTGAAAACAGTCACAAAATCATTGAAGATATTTGTTTCTTCTCTGGGTCAGAAGCAGGAGCAGCTTCACCTGAGAAGTAGAAGAGGTACCTGTGTAAAAGAAGACAGAGTCAGTGCCATGTCATCAGGCTGCAGCTTTCAGGTATATACCCTGTCTGAAATGTAGACAAAAGTTGTCTTTTTTCACATTATCCTCTACCTGATGCCACCACAGGCAGCATCACAGCCACCTTCTGGGGGATCCCTCACTGCCATAGCTGCACTGAGCACAGCCTGGGAGCCTCTGTGTTATTGGAGAGAGTTATTGCAGTGTGCTCAAGTTTGAATTGTCCTGCACTGCACCTGGCTTCTGCTCACTTGCATCTCGCGGGTACCCAAAAATAGCAGAATGCTTGAAAAGCACAAGCTATGCCCCTCAGGATATTGCTTTTAAATTTGGGTGTATTCAGTTGTATGTCAAGTGTTTCATAACAGAATATTGCATTTTTGCAGAGCAAGAAAAAATGTAGGGAAAATCCTTAAACTTTCTAAGTTGTTGCATTTTGATGCAGTCATGCAGAGTTTAGTATCTTGAGCAGATTTGCTTTTTCCTGTATGCTGTATTTCTATTTAATTATCCTAATGAAATGATCCTCTGTGCTTTTATTTTGGTTTTATTCTTTAAAAAGACAGGGTAGATATTCAGCTGATATAAAGTGGTGGATGGTGCTTTACAGCAGCAGAACACTTGGCCCACAGTGTGCTGATGTAGGCAGCTGCTCTTCTGAATTTGAGCACTGTTTTTGAAAAAAAGTTCAGTAAAAATGACAAAGTAAGGCTGAAAGAAGTTAAGGATCATCAAGACCCAATCAAGAAGAAACTGGAGGGAGAGGCAAAATAACCCCAGAAGGATGAGCACTGTGACAAGCTCTCTATCCATCTGTACTGGCATTTCCTCTGAGCACATCCCAGCAGAAGTTCCCACATTACTTGCTCTGACATCTGCAGTCTGTGCTGCTGCTCAGGGCTCGAAGCAAAAGCTCCTGTTGGGCTCACAGCTGTGGGAGCAGCAGCAGAGTGAGACCCCTTCACAGCATGGCTCCACATGGCAAAACCATGGTGTCCTATGTTACAATGCAAGATATAACCAGGAGTATGTATTCTATCTCCGTCTTCATAAGGTGCTAAAAACAAGTGGGCCAGTGTTCTTTATCCTTTCCATGGCACATCCCTGGTAACTCCCTTTGGGGGGATACCTTCTGCTAATGGGGCATTGAGTCTCACTGTGTGAGTCATAAATTCCATCATCCCATTGTGAGGTGCTGTCCCCAGAGGGAGGAGCCAAGCATTCCTATATGGATAGAATCTGAGGTTTGGAACACCTTGGACAGCTTTACCTACTGGATTTCCACAGGACAAGATTACTACAGGCAGCTTTACCTAGTGGATTCCCACAGGACAAGAGCTGCGCAATCACCACTGGACCTTCAGAGGAGACCAGACCCTTCTACAGGATCACTGCTTCAACAGAACCACATCTATCACTTCAAGAGGACTGCGGCCACCGTTTAATGGGACCGCCACCATTTAATACCACCGCCCTGACCAACAGGGTGTCAGGTTGTATCCTAATTCTGTCAGTTCAAGCCAGTGTTTTCTGCCTCTATTTTAATTTTGCTATTAAGTTGTAGCTCTGGCTTGGAATGTCTCACTGGTTTGCTTTCAAACCAGTACACGTGGGAACAGGTAGTGTGTTTAATATGTGGAAGACCAGCAATCTAGGACTTGGAGTCCTTGCAGGAGACAACTGGAGCTTTTTTTTTGTCCCTTCCCTCTATGTGGGAAAAACCCCCATATACTTCCCATGTTTTCCTCTTTTGAAGATGGAAATTGTCATTGACTAGATAAGTTCAAAGGGAATTCCTCCTTTGACTGAAGTGTTCACAGCCTAATTGCCAGAAGAATTTGAAGGAGCAGCTCAGCTGTGTTTGGGGCAGGGGACTTCAGTGGAAGTGGGATTAGGGCAATTTCACAGCAGCCCCCAGCAGTTCACTGAGCAGGGTGGGGCAGTTTCAGCACTGAAGCACACTGAAGGCTGGCTGCTCTGTACAACTAGAGTGCTGAAAGCAGAGAATTTTCATTGTTTTCATCTTTTGCTTTCATTGAGGGACATTGCCAATATGTAGCATCTTTCTAGGAGATTTCTTTTGAAGGTCACGTATTTATGCATCTTGTTATTGTTGATAGGCCTCTAAGTAGGGTTTGATGAAGGCATCTGAAGTGGGATGGAGGTGCTAGAGGGGGAAATGGGTGTAAGGAGAGACAGGAGAATACAGGTGAGGGATTAGATGGTTTCTTGGAGCTGGAAGTAGGCTTTGGAAGTGGGTTTAGCCTCAGGCCATCCAGCAAATGGGCTGCTGTCCTAGCAAGAAGACACAGCACAACAGATGGGACTTCAGGAATATAACCCCAAAATTTTGCTGTGGTGAAGTTTCTTCCTTTGTTTGAACCCTCAGGAGTGGCAAGGATAAGCACACAGGTCAGTGCACCCCAAAAAAATGTCCTGCAGAATGGATGCTGGTGCTCAGGATGGTATGTGGTGCAAAACTGGGTACCCTTGCATGAGAGTGAAAGGGGAATAGCAGGAGGGAATGATTGAGACAGTGAGAGATAGAAACACCAGGACGGGGTGTTCTCAGTGGCCTTCCAAAATTCATGCTGTCATTGTCCTAAATAATGGTGTGTTTTTGTGCAGTGATAAATACTGCTCCTCTGAATGCTATGCTCTCTTCACTGATTTATTTGTTACGAGTTATATCAATGGCCTGTCTTTCATAATTAAGTTGACATGCTCTTCAGTGCCCTTGGCAAGCATTACTCAAAATAATGCAACCTAAAATAGCATATCTCAGTCTCCAGGGCTGAAATTTGCCTGCTATTGCTCTCCCAGTGATGTCCTCAAGTGGTGACTGGAGGCAAAATGCTGTGGGAAGAAATGGCAGTGTGTTGGTTGGGAATAGCTCTGCATTTCTTTAGTTGGAGCTCCAGGGCATAGCTATAGTTTTGTTTCTTTTTCTGGCCAAAAATTGCAGCAGATTGTTGGAGATAAAATAATGACAAGGTAGTAAAATCCTAGCAAAGTAATTGGTGAGGGATAGCTTGCCATTAACAAATAATGTTGTAGCATATAGCTACAAACCTCCTGGTGTTCAGCAGGGAGAAATAAAAAAGAACACAAAATGTAAAAGGGATCATTAATTGAGTGAGGAAAAGCAAAAGTGTTCACAAACATTGCAGGGAAAAAAGAATAGAAAGTTAAGGAAAGGAAAATAATTACCTGAGAAATCTACAGAAAAATTTTGGGTTGTGTCAGATCAGTCCCACGTGTATTCATGTTTCCTGAAGCAAGCCCAATGAAAGAACACTTTCATTCACTTTACACTGAAAGAAACACGGACACAGAGTTGTTCACAACAGCCCTCTCAAGAGAAAAGATGTTTTTCACTAAGCTGCTACTCTAGTACCCAAAGGAGCTGAACTCAGTTTCTGACCTCTTACAATTTCACAGGTCACCTTCAGCCAAGGCTTGAATCCCTCTTATCTGAGGGTTTAATGACACATTCCTGTGCAGAAGGAGCTGAGAGCAATGATGGTGAGCACTGGCTGGGAATTTTATAGGAGTTTGTTTGCATGGCAGGAGCAGGGCTGTGAGCCTTGGCTTCCCCAGTGACAGACTCCTGGCCTGGTACAGCCAGGGTGTTGCTGCTCTTGGCCTTCCCTGCCAGACCTGTACTGGTAACTACACAGTGATCAGCCAGGTACTAATTAGGGGCTGGCTGGTTGGGCACTTTGGGCTGCTGACAGCAAAGGCAGCAGAGCTCACCTGAAGGTTCCCAGAGAGAGAGGAGCTGTGTCCTGCCCTGTGCCTCCCGCTTCCTCCTGGCTATTGTCCCCTGCATTGCACTGGGGCTAGGCCCCCTTCACCCTGCCATGAGCCAGTCCAATGACATACCAGAAAGTTATTTGTGGCCTTTTCCCCTCTTTTGCCTCATTGTTGTTTTCCATCATGTTAGTGCATCCAGGCAGAGCTTTGCTCTGAGCTAGAGCCAGCAGAAGGCAGCAGCAAGCAGGGAGGAGGAGAGACTGGGAAGGAGGGGGCATCCTTTTTGGCAGCAAAGCTGATACCTTCTTATCATGTCCTGTGGAGCCATACTCTGCCAATCATTCAATTAAACGGTTCTACTTGGAAGGATGTGGGTGAAAGGCAGAAGAATAACACTGGGAGCGAAAGCAAAATGAGATAAAGCACTATCCTGGAAGCAGTCCAGCTCTGTGCTATGTAAACTTCACACTTTGCAACCCTGGCATCACCTTCTTGGTGCATGAATAACGAGCTGCTTGCCATTTGGACAGTCTGTCCCAGATTTGGCTCACCTCACAGCAGCTAACTAAAAGTCAAGCCTCTAGTGCCAAGGTTATTTTATTGGCTTCCTTTAGAGATAGAAAAAAGGGTCAGGCACACGCAGGCAGTGATTTATGCAGCCTGGCTGGAGATGGGGTTTGTCCCTCTCTGGAGGTGCCCTCATTGCCAGGCTCCTCTCATTTAATGCACTCTTGTGTCCAACAGGGATCGCCATCAGCTGGGCTCTCTTGCCTGGAGAGAAGCTGCCAAGCCTGCTGCTCATCATCCTCAACCCCTGGTGAAGGCTGCAGTGCCTCCTCTGCTCCCAGAGAGGACCAGGACTCCTGCCCCAGGGACTGAGTAATTCAGAAACTTGTTCAGTAACTTGTCATGTCTCCTGGCAGAGGTAAGCAGTCCTCCCACAAGGATGAATCACACCTGAGGGAGTGATGATGGGTAAAGTCTGGTGTTATTCCAGGGAGTGTGGGTGTCCTGAGGTGTCTGTGTCACGAATTCCAGCCTTATGTGGGTGTCTCAGAAATGCAAAGGGCACAGATCAGACATGTACTGAGGCTGGGGAGGCACCTGTGGCCCTCCTGAGGCAGCTTCCGTCTGCTGGAATGAGTCATCTCCTCTTTTTGTGTTTTCACCATGGGGCAGGGAGGGTGTTCTCCATGATCTGGGGCAGGGCTTATTTTCACAGTATTGATCTTGTCTGTTCTGGGACACTCCTGGCCCCCTCCTTTCCTTTCCTTATATATCCCCAAAAGGGAGGATGCTGTGGGGCTGGGGATGTCTTGCTGGGAGGACTAGGGAGTGTGTGGGGCCATGGCCCCAGCACAGAACATTGTCCCCCTTAGGGTCTGTTGGTGTCCTTGGAAGGCACAAGTGGTGGAGTTTGGGGCAGGGCTGAATGGCTAATATTGGTCAATAAAATACTAAAATTTGGTTAAAAGTTTTATTTCCATGCCACTTAGAATTGCAAATGTACTTTTCTGTAATGATTATTTTAAGACAGCCCCACTGCTCCAAGGTTCTTCTCATTATCTGAGTGTATCCAAATCCATCCCCAGGATGGCTGGTGCAAGGGTTCACAACGGAAAAGGTAATGAGAATGTAAATGGAGATGTGAAATACCCACATGAAAATTCCAGATGCAATCGAGTTCTCAACAGTATACAGGTTGTTTTTTATTCTGGCATGTGAACAATAACCTGATCTGCTATAGGGTAAAGGATGAAATTATAATCTGTTAGCAGAATACTATAAAAGATTAGGTAGCACACACATAACTTACTATGAGGAGGGGGTATTGCCAAATGGAAATGGAAATAAAAATGGGCAGGGCAAGAAATGTGGATGAAATGAGGAACTTGAAAACAAAGCAAACCAAACCTTTGGTTACAAGACAGTGCATTTCTGAGATACCATACAGGGAACCAGTCTTTTGAACCATGATTTGGATAGCAGACAAGTTAATTCTAACTTTTATTTTGGCAGTGGATATAGTGATTTTAGGGTTTGAATTATATTTAACATTTAATTGTGTAGAAGGTCCAAAACACAACAAATAGAAAATAATTCTAGGTGGCATGAAGCTTTTCATTATCAAGGCTGAAAATTATTTAGAAAGCAAATCTTTTCTTCTCAGATTATTTCCCCAAAAACCAAAGAGTGAACCTGGCAAGGCTTGTTATAGGAAAACAGAAAATTACCAAGAGGCATTAGTACAGTTGATGTGAATAAATAATTCTGTTTGCATTTTGTGGATATAATATTCTTGACTGAACTATCAGAGCTGGAGATACTTGGGCCTTTCATATGTATATTTGCACGTGTCATTCTGTTGTTGCTGATAAACAAGCCTGGAGTTCTTTGCATGTACAATGATGTTATTATCAGTTCTGTGATAAGACCAAAGGAAAGCACTTTTTTTCCTCTTGATGCAGCTTGGCTGCCAAAACATCCTTGAGTTTAGCAAACCTGAAAATAGGTTGCTGCAATTTTGTCCAAAGGGAAAGAAGAGATGAAGGTTAAAGGATGAAATGAGCTTTCTGGTGTGAAGGCTTAACAAAACCCCCAGGTCCAGCTGTGGAGGGGAGGAAAAATGATGAATTCATTTATCAAGTGTTGGTAATTGATGCTCTAATTCATAGAACCACAGAATGAACTACATTGGAAAAGACCTTTAAGATTATCAAGTCCAACCTATGACCTCCTCATCAACTAAACCATGGCACTGAGTGCCTCATCTAGTTTTTTAAACATGCCCAGGGATGGTGACTCCACCTGGGCCCATGTTTCCAGTGCCCAATCACTCTTTCAGTGAAGAATTTCTTTCTAATATCTAACCTAAATGTCCCCTGGCACAGCTAAACACTGTTTCCTCTTGTTCTGTCAGTTGCAGAAAGAGACTGGTTGTCACGTGAGCATAGTCACCTTTCAGGAGCTGTGCAGAGTGACAAGGTCACCCCTGAGTCTCCTTTTCTCCAGACTGAGCACCCCCAGCTCCCTCAGGGCTCCTCACAGGGTTTGTGTTCCCAGCCCCTCTCCAGCCTCGTTGCCTCCTCTGGATGCGCTCCAGTGCCTCAATGTCAGAAGGGGTGATCTGTCTGACAGATGAGTGTAGTTGGGAGGCTCACTGGGCAGATGATTTTCTTCTGTGTCATCTGGCTGAGCCTTTAGGTCCAGGGCCTCACACCTATTCTGAAGTGGCACCTGGGTGGGTGATGGGGGTCGGGAGGAATTTTTATTTCCTCCCCAAGGAGGGACCCATTTCCACTCCCCTTCATCCACTAGGTCTCCTCCTTCAGCCGGATGGCAGGAGGCATGGGAGTCCTCTGACACCTGGTGGGCTTCTCTCAGGGATGGAAAAGTGAAACTCCACCAGTCTATTTCCCTTTCACTTTCTCTAAAACTCCTTAGTCTTTCTCCTTCCTCCTTAAGCTCAGCCACCAGACAGAGGAGATCATTCACCTGTTCTCACCACACGCAGGCATCTTTTGCACTGTCCCCTGAGAGGCTCAAACACTCCTTGCAGGAAGGGGTCTGGACAGACATGTCCTCCTTGGAGACCTCTGTTTGGCTTGGTACACTTTTAATAGCTATAGCTTTTGACCATATAGAGACCATTGTGGGAAAAAAAAAAAGAAACTTCCAACCAAAATCAAGCTCAATAAAATAAAAAATGCCACTAGCTGGAGGATGCCTGCAAAAAGTCTGTGCCATGCTCCTGTTTGCCCGCTCGGGGTCGCCGCTTCCTGAAGCCTTTGAATCACACCTCTGGCGGCCGGAGGAAGCCCTGCCCTGCACCTGAACAGCCAGAGGGAACAAGGGAAGCACCTGCTCAGCACCTGAGAACCAGGGAAGCACCTGCTCCAGCAGAAAGAATAACCTCCATGTGCTTGCCACATGCTGTGCTGCTGCAGAGTCCTTTAAGGATTCAGCTGAAATTTCCGTGCAGTGCAGTGCAGAAATCATGACCAGAAAAAGCAGCCAGAGTTTCCGATGCTCAATGCTGGACCACTAATAGCTGTGCTGGAGATCAGGATCTGCAGGATTCAGTCTGGATGCAGATACCTTTGACAACACTCTGCCAGGTTAGAAAATCAATCTGGATAAGGACAGTCTCCACACAAGAAGGCAGGTATTAGGAAGAGCATTAGCAGATAAAACACCTTTTTCAGCACCTGTGAGATGCTAGCAAGGATGCCAACATCTTTGCTAATCCTCTTGCCTCTACTTTTGGCTGGACAACCTCTTTCTCAGGCCCCCCTCACTTTTCCCCTGGCTTAGATAAAGATTGAGATTTAGGGGGAAAAAATCTATTTGTATCCAGTGCTCAATGAAGGGAATAACTTTTAGTTTAGTTTAGTTGAGTTTTTTTGTTTGTGGGGTTTTTTTTTTGGTTGGTTTTTTTTTTGTTTTGTTTTGTTGTTGTTTTGAGCCCATGATGAAAATTCTGGAAATGCAAAAATCAGGTTGGATGATCAAGTTTGAAATCTTAAGCACTGAGAAGAGATCTTGGAAACAGGGAGAAGTAGATGGAGCTAAGGAACAACAACACTTAAATTAAGCAGGTATTGATTTCACTGAAATGAACATCAAGTTTTATTGATCTGAGAGATAAATATTGACTGAAGTATCCTCATGGGTTCCCTAACCTGTGCAGTTGTTTTTCCCTGAAACAGGTTTCCTTCTTTTCCCTTGTTCCTTCCCAGAGAATAATATCTTACCTCAGCTGCTCTAAGCTTGTACTGTTTCTGCAAAGCCAGCATTGTTTTCCACCTCGCTGTTGTAAACATCAGAGACAGGAAAAATGGCTGTGACTTTATAAATCAATAAAGCCCTATGCCCAAACAGCTATTAACAAACTAAAAAGGTGCTTGGAAATCCAGACAACCTGTTATAAAGTAATAACAAAAGGCTCTGCAGCACAGCCAAGTTCTTGGCTTCTCTTACAGAGAAAATCTTTTTAAAATGTGTGAAATCGCACTTTGAGGAAGTGACAGTTTCTGATTTTTTTTTGGGAAAAAATTATTACCTAATTCCTAATGCTGTCTAAAATATATTATTGAACTGATCCTTTATTACTTGAATGTAAATGCCAGTTTACAAGGGCACAGAAGCTTTGCAAATAGTGGAGAAATGAAAATTTGGAGGGAACAAGCAAAATAGACAATATGATTCAATAGTGGAACAATTTTGAGCTATAAGGGTGGGTATACCTCTGTGTTAGTTAAAGGGATGAAAATTCAAACATTTCAGACCTTGAAGAGCAGCTGTGTGATTGCAGCATGTTCATCTGGGCTAAGTGCAAGCTCCAGGTGAGGAAAGAGGGCTTTTCCTATGGATCTTACATGTAATCTAGATTGAAATATTTATAAATGTACAAATTTCTGAAATAGTTTTCAGGATTTTATAATGCTTAAGGTTCTGCATGCTGCACGTGGAAGACTGCCCAGGAAGGCAAATGAGTGAGGATCATATGGGAACACAAATGGAAGGAGGAAGAGACAAATGGCTACAAATCCTCTCCGGGCAAGTTCTTGGCTTTTGAAACTAAATCATTTTGTTTCCCACTGAAAAAAACTTCACATTGGATTTAAGCAATCATGAAATGTGGAGACCCCACTGACTTTGCCCCTGTGGATCAGAGGTAACTCTGATCCTTGTGTATCTGAAACTGCCAGTTTGGGCAGCTAAGGAGAAAACCCAAGTGGAATTTAGACCTACATTATGATAACTTAGAGAGATTTCACAGTGACCCAATTCTGAAATGGCTTATCAGTTAATTTCACCCTGAGGAAGTGAAGACAAATGGCCCAGAGGGAAAGGAGTGGTTCACAGCAAGCTCCCATCAGCAGCAGATTACCAGTGGAAGAATGAATTTGGGTTCATTGGCTCTTTCAGATAGAAAGACAAATTTTGAGTAGAAAATCCAGAGTAACAGAACCACTTGAATGTGTGGTAAAAGTGCCTGCCAGCAAGAGAAATCAAACAGTGGGTTTTGGAAAGAGCACAAGGTGGGAAGGGCCCAGTGGGGTGTCAGAGAAGTTCTGTACATCAGGAAATAGGAAATAGGTGTGTTTCTAATGGCTAAGCAGCCATCTGTACAGAGCTTTTCAAAATCAGCTTTTTGAAAACCTGAGATTGTTTGGGAAGAAAAATTATGACAAATAAACATCCTGCTTTCAACTCCCCCAGTTACCAATTGCTGTCTTTCAGCACTGTAGTCCTCCCTGATGTGAAAGCCCCACAACAATTTCCTGTTACTATCATTTCATCAGAAATGTTTTCTTTATATGTGGAGGAAAAAAAAAAAAATCTGCTTTTCCGTATTGTTGCAGAGAGTGTCCAGTATGTTCCTGTGTTCACCATGTGCACTTTTCCTGGTGTAATTATTGTGATGATGCACAATTCTGTACCCTGAAGGCTCCTTTCATCTTTTGGAGCGTGGGTCCCCTCAAGGCCATCCTGTGCCTTTCCAGGCCTTCAGAACAAAGATAGAGGGCCAACACTTATGGAAAAGGTTTATCAGAAAATGCTATTCAAGCAAAGGGAAGGAATCCCATTTAAAACTCACTGGCATTTTCCAGGCAGTTTTTTTCTGTTTGATTGGCATATTTAATGTCCCAGGTATAGCATTGGCCTTGTAAATGAGAATCCTGCATTAACAGAAATGACCTAACAACACAGGGACTGGGGAAGCATTCAGGCTGGCAGGAAATGTGGAAAAAGAGCTACAGTTTTAGATGAATCATGACATCCTAGGACTATGATGTTCCTGAAACAAACAGGTGTCCTTAGGCATGGTCACAGTATGATGAGCTGGGAATCATTCCCATTACATTCTCCTTAAAATTCCTATACCTGTTGTAAGATGGGTTGGGTTCTGTGTATCTTGCAGTACTGAACCAAACAAATTTTCATATCATCAGGTACTTTTACTGTATTTTCCCCTTAGATTTCATAAAAATAGCCCCCAAGGACAAATTTTTATTCCTCTCAAAATTATCTAGAGTCTTGGAGCTTCCCAAGCTTCTAAAAAATGTGAGGATTTTCTCCCTCTCCTCTAAACATTCACTTAGAATTCCACCTGCTGAAAAGAATCCCTATCAGTGCACAGGGCAGTGCCAGCAGACAGTGTCAGGCTGCTGCAGCTCCTCTCCAAGGGTAGAGGATCAGGCCAGGCCAAGCTGAAAGTCCCTGCCAGTGACTTTGAGTTGCAGAGATTTTCCTTTCTGCCCACTGAAAAATGTGTGGTGATTGCTTGAGGCCCTAAATGCAGGCAGGGTTTCTCTCCTCGTGGAAAGCTCTGTGTGTGTGCAATTGTCTTGAGATGGGAACACTTGAGATGGAGCCCAGCTGTGGCCTGAGGAGCACACTATCATCACCTTCTTTTCTTCTTCTGCCTTTGTCCTTACTGGGTGCTTTTTCTATTCTCAAGCTCTCCATTTTCTGTGATGATAAACAGAGGTTTTCACCCAAGTGCTCTTCCAGGCAACTGGAGAGAAAAATTGCAGGAACAGACTGGAGGCTCAGGTGATCCCAAAAATCATAGGATTAATCTTCATTTGTGATGGCTCCATGCATGCAGTGCTCAGAAAATGTAAAGACTCCCAGCAAATTTATATCATAGCTGCTTATTTTATTGTGCTTTTTCTTCAGCTGCATTGTTTTAACTATTTAATAATTTAATTTGCTTTTCCTGCAGCTTCCTGCTTCTTCCTTGCAGCACATTTCTGGGTAGGGAAAGAAAGGAAAAGTGTTATGGAGGGACTTGTGACAACAAATTGACAGCCCAGAGAAACAGCAATAAGATGGGAGTGGATGTGGATCTCGAGGAAAGAGAAAATATTGTGAGTAGATTGTTATGTAGACTATGACAAATTGCTTAGCAAGTCAGTAGACATTTGTAAGTTGTTAATTAGTGATGAAATAATTATTTTAAAGCAGAATGTAAATGGAATTGGTTTCTTTACAGAGTAGGAAATTTAGAAGACGAAATACTTTTAAATGAGGCGTTAAAGCTACAACAATGATTCTGCCCATCACCTTAGGATCTTGGGTATTACATTCTGCCTTTCTTTCATAAACTGCTGGGTTCTGTCAGATGCAATTTTGGCTCTGTTTTGGTGTAGGACACCACAGATGCTTTGGATACACAGTCAAAAATAGGACATGGCAGTAATGGAAGGACTAATTTGTAACTTGATATTGCAAGGGAATACCTTGTGATATACTATAACCCTGTTAGTAAGGTAAATGAAATTTGACTCATGAAAATTGTGGTGTAAATCCATAGAGAAAATGAAAATCAAACCTGAATTTGAGAATTTGAAGTACCACATTTATTTTTCACTTCCTCCTGTTATTATTCACAATCTCATATTATCCTGAGAAGAAAAACAACAACTCAGAAAGAGAGGAGTT
>WBNQ01089483.1:25563-65245 GCA_013401375.1 Spizella passerina
AGCTGCATTGTTTTAACTATTTAATAATTTAATTTGCTTTTCCTGCAGCTTCCTGCTTCTTCCTTGCAGCACATTTCTGGGTAGGGAAAGAAAGGAAAAGTGTTATGGAGGGACTTGTGACAACAAATTGACAGCCCAGAGAAACAGCAATAAGATGGGAGTGGATGTGGATCTCGAGGAAAGAGAAAATATTGTGAGTAGATTGTTATGTAGACTATGACAAATTGCTTAGCAAGTCAGTAGACATTTGTAAGTTGTTAATTAGTGATGAAATAATTATTTTAAAGCAGAATGTAAATGGAATTGGTTTCTTTACAGAGTAGGAAATTTAGAAGACGAAATACTTTTAAATGAGGCGTTAAAGCTACAACAATGATTCTGCCCATCACCTTAGGATCTTGGGTATTACATTCTGCCTTTCTTTCATAAACTGCTGGGTTCTGTCAGATGCAATTTTGGCTCTGTTTTGGTGTAGGACACCACAGATGCTTTGGATACACAGTCAAAAATAGGACATGGCAGTAATGGAAGGACTAATTTGTAACTTGATATTGCAAGGGAATACCTTGTGATATACTATAACCCTGTTAGTAAGGTAAATGAAATTTGACTCATGAAAATTGTGGTGTAAATCCATAGAGAAAATGAAAATCAAACCTGAATTTGAGAATTTGAAGTACCACATTTATTTTTCACTTCCTCCTGTTATTATTCACAATCTCATATTATCCTGAGAAGAAAAACAACAACTCAGAAAGAGAGGAGTTCTTCCCTAATTCTGGTTCTGCAGAACAACAGGAATCTTTTAAAGAAATGCTTTTCCTATGAGAATTTGAATACAATTTGCAGCCCTTCAAAAAGTGAGGTATTTTGAAAAATAATTCAGTTAGAACCTGGGCAGCCAGGCACTCTTCTGCTTGGCAACTCTCTTGTGACTGATCTCTGCAAAACTTCAGCAGTATAGATGTAATAAGATTTATTTTAGGAAATGTATACATTTGTATTTATTCTGTCTCTTTAGGAGATCCCAGTGAATATTACAGGTAAGGATATTATTGGAGGGAAAAGACCTTGTGGCTGCACAGGATGCTGTAAGTTCTGGCATGTTTTACTAACATTTGCATAAAAATATCCACAGCCAAAATCAATGTCCACATTTTTAAAAAGTGATCCACATGCATCCCAACCTAATGGTTTTGTTTTTTGGTAGTCATTCAAGCCAGTCATGGTTGCAAACTAGCTTTGCTGTTGGTTTTATTGACTGTTCTTCAGAATTTTTCCCTTGGCAAGTTTTTTATTATTCCTTTATATATTCCTTATGTGCTAATCTTTTTATTATTCCTTTATATATTCCTTATATGCTAATCTGTCAAAACTAGTGTGTGACCTTAGAGCATGAGGACATGGCCTTGCTTAATGTTTTCTGGAGGAGGCAGCAGCCTGAGCACTGGGATTTACTGATGGAAATCACACATGTATGGAGTGTCCCTAGGGACCTCCACCACAATGGCTGGGCATGGGCTGGCTCAGCAGTTTCAGCTTTTCCAGGAGTCCAGAGCCAGGGTTGTATTTTTCTGCTTTATAGCACAACTTCTGCTGCTACAGACAACAAAAAGAGAAACGGCGATTGTGTTATTTGTGTGGAAAAAGCGGCTGAGCTACATCTTCTCTCTGTCCTTATGCTGACAAAATTTTGTGAGATCTATCTTGAAATTAAAATGGGTCTGAATACACTCTTGATTTTTAACTTATTGTTTGATATTCTACCAAGTCATCATCATGCAGTTATCTTTTGTATTGTTGGAGTTCTCAGCTGAAACTCTCAGGAAGAACAAACTGAATTTGAAGCTAATGGCTCTTTTTATCACTGTAAGTCACATAGAGCTGAACATCAGGTGCTTGGATAAAACCACACAGCTCACAGGTCTGCTCTCAGAACTGGAAGAACTAAAGAGCAATCTCATATCTCATTCTTTGAACCTAAGAAAGATAGCAAATTGTAAACTCTGGTACCATGTTTATTATTTTTCCAAGTTTTAGAACAGTATTTCTCTCTTGCCTATGTCTTCTTCCAAAGGAAATGCTCTCTGAAGTGCTGCAATGCTAATCCACATCACACAGTCTGTCCAAGGTGATTTCTGGTGCTCAAACACAACCCTGGAAATCCAGGTTAAATTAGTTCAAGTAAATGTGACTAAACAGTGCTATCAAATCCTTGCTGCCGTGCAAAGCTAAATTTAAGCAATGCAATCTCAGTTGCTTTTGAAATATTGAGATCTATGAATGGAACACTGACATGAAGCCCTAACAATTAAAATAGTCATGTGCAAGGCGTAAGGAATTTGTAACACTGCTACAGCTTGATAAAAAAGAGGAGATGGTCTCTTTGGAACAGTGAAATCTCTGTTTTACCTGAGGATTGTAACTGGATCAGGCTTGCATTTTCTTTTACTATCAGTAAAGGACTGTTTAGCCATAGCTCTTTATTCCATTAATGTTTTCACTGAGGAATATTTGAGATTTCCTCATTCTTGCAAATGTATGAATCTAATGCCAGTCAAATCTCCAACAATACCAGACACAAAACATTTCAGATACTCTACATGAATCATTAACATGTTTAGTAATTTCAAAAAGTTTTTTGAGCATTTTAATCCAGCTGTATCATTGATTGCTACTAGCTCCACTTAGTATATATTTGCATGAAGCTCCTTTTATGAAAAAATTCAAAACTAATTTGCAATTTTAGATGACCTAAAAGATAGGGTTTTCGTAATTTGTATTTTCTAAATAGAGGGAATTCAGTTGCTGTTGTGATGCCAAAATTGGAGGCACCTGATTACTGTCAGACTGTGACAGTGTTCACAGGGGTCTGAGGATGAGGGAAGAGATGAGGATCTGACTCCATGTTTCAGAAGGCTGATTTATTATTTTATGATATATATTATATTAAAACTATACTAAAAGAATTGAAGAAAGGATTTGATCAGAAGGCCAGCTAAGAATAGAATAAGAAANGGAGACTCTGAAATCAGAATAGAAAAAGAATTAAAACAGAAATTGCATTACTTGCAGGATTCTGTGAGAATCAGTATTGAATTCAGCTGGTCCTTTGATTTGTTTAATTCCTGGCCCTGTTAGCAGGAAAAGGACTTTTCTTCTTGGTGTGGGTGATGCCCATTGCCAATTTCCATAGTGTAATTCCTTCCTTGCAGCATGCCTGGGAGTCCACTGCTTCTGCTGTGTGGCTGATGAGGCCAGTGCTCCAGGAGGGGACACACACACACACAGTGCTCCCTGGAGGAGCTGCCTTTTGGGAGGGGAAGCTGAAGCACAGAGGAGTTTAAGGACAGCAGAGTGAAGAGAAGTCAATATTCTGTCAATTGACTTAATAAAAATGACATTAAATATTACCAGAGGAGAAAGTGAAAAGGTGTCATGTAGTTTAGTGGGAATAAGCATTTACTCTGTGCAATCATTACGTAATTAACAGATTTAGGAAAATGCCCATTTTGTGTATGCAGCTGTAGTTCCACTCAGTGTGAAGTGAAGGAACAGTAGGCTTTGAAATGTCAATTAAAGTTTTCAATTAGTGTGCATAGATGGGAAATGGGTGTTTATTAGTCATAAAATAACACATTAATGATTCTCTGGTGATACTGAGAAATCTCTTTGTATCAGAGGGTGTAGTATTCCAGTCAGTAATTCTACCTTCATAGGGCTCAGAAATACACTGTGTCTTTCTGGAGGCTCCTGTCCCTGTCCATTGACAATTTAGGAAGCCCAAGTATGTGACTCAGTCTTACTGGTTTATTTTTGGATGGTGAAACTTAGGGAGCTCAGGGAGGTAAGTCCTCTGCTCTCCATGATGCAGATCCTTAGATACTGTTAAGCTATCAAATAGATTTTAAAGTGAAGATTGAGGCCAAACTTCTTGTTAGGGTGTCTACCATGGCAAACCTGGATCTCCTGTTCAGCAGCCTGCTCCCTGCTTGGGTGTGGAGTTAAGTGGCCCCTACACTTTAGAATCCTTTGCACTTTTCCTGGGCTCAGTTTAAAGCTTTTCTTTTTGCTTTCTCTTTGTTTTTCTCTTTGCTTTCAACTTCTGTTTCCCTCATTTCTTGATGATGGAGTTGTGCCACATCATTAACTGTAAGAAGCATGTCTGCAAATGTTCAAAGAATGATGGATTTTATTATGCTGTCACCACAGCCATGTTGAGGAGGCCACCTTTAATATATTATTGATGCTCTAAACCATTGCTTTTAATAGCATTGTGCACTAGGAGAATTCTGCCAGTGGAATGGAAGCACAGATGAAGAGTTCTGGAGCAATAATCCAGTAGGAAGTCAGTCTCAGGAGCATCTCTGGTTGAACATGTGCACTCTGAGCCATGAAATGTGGAGGAAGGATTTACTGCTGGAAATGTAGGATAATTTGACAACTTGTAATTAATTTTTATATTGGTAAGTATCACATGAATAGAAGTTGACATGGTAAATATTTGCTCTTTGTCAGACTTGGCTAAATGAATTCCCTGTGATAGTCTGGCATCAGACATTGTGGGCACATGGCATTGTAAGTGGTTCATGTATTATTTCCTCCTTTGTCAGAATTTTTGGTTTGGATTTTATTTTGTTTTTCTTTTTCCTCAACCCTAAGTCTGAAAAGTTAATGTCTTTTCTAACTTACAGTTTCTGTAGGTAATTTCAAAACAAGAGTTACATTATGCCACCAAATAACTAAGCTTTATCTCCTAGGAATGAACCAATTTTTAGTACTTGAAAGTATAAATTTCCAAACATCTTCCTTGGCAGCATAAAGGTTGGAGTGGGTCTGTGCCCTAGGGAGGAATTCATGATGTGCTGCTTCCACACTGACATCTCAAAACCTGCCAGAGGCCCAGAGGGGAGGCAGATAATCCCCTGAGATGGTGAAAATATCATAAAAGAGATGTGCTGAAATTTGCATTTTAGTGCCCAAATTAAGGCTTCTGTGGTCTTATTTAGCTCATCTCTTGCAAAGTGAAAGCAGTGTTGAAAGTGGTTATTTCCATTCATGTGTTGTAAATACAGTCAAAGAAATTGTGCAGCCTGACATTTCCTAGAGGAAATGAATCTGTTTCTCTCTTGTTTTGTGTTTTTAAGGAGAATTTCAGTGCTCTGCCTGGAGCTTTTCCTGTCAGAGGAGATCTCTCCCAAAGGGCCCCCAGCTGTCTGAGGCTCTGTGTCTGTGCATGAAAGGCAAAGTAAATGGGATATGACAGACTCTGATGCTTGAGCTAAAAAAACCCAAAAACCTAGCAAATTCCAGCAGTAAGAAAGGGTGCCAGAGGATAATTTTAGGCCAGGCTGGAGAATTTTGCACATCATGGACTCTAATAACTCCTACAAAGAGAGCAAGAGGGAATTCCTGAAAGAGCATGGTAAAATAAGCAGGTGAATTTAACGTTGATGTTGTTTTTCTGTCAGATTGGCAGGACAGAAGGCAGGTTTTAGCACACGGCTGAGTTATTCAGCTCGGGCTCAGGATGTGTTTTCTTCATGAAATTTTTTCTTCTTTCTTTGTTTCTTGGGCTGCCTTGTGATTATACTTAACCCTTTCCAAAGCTTCAGCACAAACCAGTGCCTCCCTCAGAGCTCCCACCTCTTCCAGCTCCTCCTGCAGCCAGGGAGGTGCCAGCTCTGCCCCCTGGTTCCAGCCCACCTTTCTCCACATTGGATTAATGCCTTGGTCAAGGTTGGGGATTTCATCCTGTGGGAGAGGCTTAGTGCAGAACTCACTCAATTTCCTAAATAAAAAGATAAGTATTTTTCTGCTGGTCGCTGCAGGTAAAGGGTTAATTTTACCTCTGAAAATTTTACTATTCACCTGTAAATTTGCTGTGGTCCCCTGGGCTCTCTTCAGCTGTTTATAGTATTTATATTATATATTATACCATCTATTTCAATTTANAAAATACAGAATTCTAAATAATGCTGCTACTTTTTTTCCCCTTTTTTTCATGCTTATCAATAAGCACAATATTTGTAACTTATTTCCTTTTGTTTTCCTGAAGCTCAGTCCCAGCAGCTTTGTTGTAGATGAGAAGTGAAATTAGAGCAAAGTTCTTGGTGGCTGAAAAAGAACAGAGAATCCTGTAAATAATAGCTCCTTATTGACTGAAGTCAAGAGGCAATTTCAAGAAGTCTCTGATGTTCCTAATTAGCTGTGTCCTTTACAAACCTGCCCCAGGAAGCTAAAGGCAAACCATGTAAAAGGAAAACAGCTGAAAATCGTTGTGAGTCTCCAGTCCTCAAAAAACAAAGCAGCCTTCACTCCCTCAACACTGACCCACTACTCTCATTTTCTTTGGGATTCTATATAAAATTAGGAAATATTAATGATAAGTCTTATCCACTGAGAGAGTGACTTGTTCCCACAGTAGTGAATGATTTTTTTTTTGTTAGGATGATGACTTTCACTGAAACTATCAGCCAAGTTGTAGGGGTTTGAATGGATGACATCAGTTATAAAACATCTCTTTTACATGTCTTTAATTCTGAAATGTTTATTTTTTTCCACAGTTACTCTGTGTTTTTTTTCCCCATTATTTTCTATTTTTATCCATGGCATGAAGTGTTACTGGTTACCTTTTCACTTGCAAGCTCTGCTAGTACAGAGTTATACATTGACATTTGTACTGTAGCTGCAAGAGTGTGCTGGATTTATTCTGTGACTTGCCTGAGTTGTCTGGGTCAGGAAGAAACAGCTTGAGAGGTGTAGATAATTTTACTTTTCCTTTCCTTCAGAGCAGTGTCACTCCAGGGACTTCTCTGGACCTTACTGTGAGATTTGTCTGAGAGGTGGTGTGGTCTTGGAATAGGATTCTTGATTCATACCTGGAGCTAGCAATACACAAAATCTGAATATTAAAATTATTTTTTTTCCTTAAAAAGGGCATTTATTTTGGAGAAGTACTTTTGGTGGTTGGGCAAAACTGCTTCTCCTTCCACTAGTCCTTTGACATATGTAAGACAACAAATGGACAGAATGTAGTCTAGGAAGAAGCTGCTCCTGTCACTTACTGTCTATCACAGCTTTTGCCTTTTTTCCTTGTATTTTGGTTTTTGTCATTTCCTGTGAAAATTGGCTTAGTATAGCCTATGTCGCATTTCCACAGATTCCTAACATTTAAGAATTATGTGAAAGCATACTGAATATCACCTTTGTGTGATTGCATTAAAGAGCTGCTTTAAAGCCAATAGTCTTTTGATAGTAAGAGAGCAAAGTAAAGCACGTCTGTTTTGGGAAAAACACCATATTTATGTAACTGTCATTAATCATGCAGGAAATAATGGGCTGTGAGGAACTAATGAAAAATGTTTTGGATATGCTTTGTGTACGAATGAAAAGGCTTGCATGACAACACAAAGATAAAGCTAATTTCATAAAACATCTCACAGTCTGAATAAATAGTCATGAATCAGCTGCAGTGCTGAGCAAAGGCAATAACCACACAAACCCTTCTCATCAGATACTGAGAACTGATTTCTTTATTTGACTTTTAGAATCTTAACATCTGTAATAATTTTGTGGACTTGATAGTGGAGCCCTGGAAAAAGTTAAAGATAGAATCTAAAATGTTAGGCTTTGTGCTTTCCCAGATCAACTGCACCTGCGTAAGCAGTATGATAAATTATGTAATTGTTAGATGTGATGATTGTTTAGTAATTAAATGTAATTATTATATAACCATAAGAAGAATAATGAGAAACTATGTTGGAAATTCAGAGAGGGGCTAAATTTATGTATACAATAGAACAATATAAGTTTAATAATTAACATGAAAGTTATGTAACGATAGAGTATAAAACATGATCATTTTGGATGTATGGTTGGAATCAGATTTGGGTTGAATATACCCCNGATTATGTGTTTTTGAACGCTAACAGACTTATAGAAAAATATGTATGGAAAGGATTACCAGGTGTCTAGTCAATGAACTTGGGGCTTGTGGTCAGATAATTAAATGTTGTTTTAAAAAGTAGTAACAAAACCAAACCTAAGGAGAACAGGGAAAACACTGGGACACAGTGTGTCTGAGGTGATACTTCAAATCAAGGGAAGAGAGCAGGAACAGCCACTATCAAGCAAAGCACAAACAACCTGTTCTGCCAGTTGATGGGGGTCTTTTAGAGCACACATTCTTTCCAATGGACAGAATGGTCCCATTTTGTCATGAATATATAGGCAACTCAAAACTAAAGTGATACATTGAATAAAACTACATGCTTGGCTTTAGCAACAAGCAAAAGTAAGCAAGGTAAGGCACCTAATCATTGCTCTATGAGAGAATGGAAAGAATGGGGTGTAAGAAAGGTACATCACCAATTGCCCAAACACTCCACCATGATCCAGAGCCCATGTTCTCTGTGGAGGCCCATTTTGCAGCGAGGACCTGAAGAACCCTTCCCAGCAATTGGGAAAATCTTGCACAGTCTGTCCACCCACACGTGAGATCTCCAAATTCACCCTGAAAGTTGGTCCAGCTTTTATAGGCCAAAATTAGGAAGTGACCTGATGATATTTTTAGCTCAGAAACTCCTGGATCTGATGGCACATTTCCCAACCAGCCATGGCCCAGGGTGGCTGAGTTGCTGGGAGAGTTTTCCCCTAAAATAGCCTACAAACAAGCCTCTATTCATGTCAGTTGGGAAAGGTATAATTTTAGGAAACTTTCTTGCAGATAACTACACAAGGTTATACAGAGCTAGCATAAGCATCTTTGTCATCTCATTTTGGCTAAATAATACTGATATTGTTAATCACATGGTGCCCAGGGTTCATGGGCGCTCTGGCTGGGGCTTGGTGATCAGGGTTCAGCACATCACTGCACAGTGTGGTGGTCAAAAAGAGGAGATAAAATCAGTGATCAAAACAGTTATTCTTTCCCACCCACTGCCTTTGGGAAAAGGGATTTTTTCTGCTGTTCTTAATGTTAGAAATTTTGTAGATGTTTTGCCTTGCATCTATCTATCCTTGTGCAGCTGTATCCATGGCCCTTCCCTGCTCGTGTCCCATCCATCCTGGGCATGGAGAGCTGCTCATTCCTGCAGCCTGTCCCCTAATGGAGCTGGGGCAGTGTCCTCTCCTCCTGCTGCTCCTCAGGCTCAGCAGGCCCAACTCTGCCATCTCTCTGGCCTCCCCACCCCTCTGTGCATGTCCTGCATGGGAACATTTCCTTCCCATCGGGAGCAATCCTGGAGCTGTGTGTATGTGGCACATGCATGGGCTGTAGAGTTATATCCACTTTTGTAGCAAGCAATCAGAGATGCCTTCAGCATTTGTTTTTGACGCAGATCTAAGGGACAAATGTTTCCCCAAACGCAAGCATTCCCTTCTCCTTCCAGCCCCTGCCCACAGCCCTGTCCACGGTGCTGAATGTGCCTGCATTCAGGGAAAAGCCATTCCTTGCCGCTGGAGGCAGGACAGTGTCCCTGCAGTGCTGGCATGGCGTTCCAGAAGCTCCATTTGACATCACTTTGTGATGTGCAGGACCATGACTCTGAAATATGATGATATTTTATAACTATAAAGTCACTCTACCTCCTGGTCACTTCCATGGAGAGGAGTGTCAGAAGGAAAAAGGGATTTTTCAGAAGTACCTGTGTGATTTCTGGTTTCACTTGAGCAATGCAGTGGTACCTTTTGCAATTTTAATTTCTGTTCTGAGGATGTTAATTGCACCTGGAGCTGCATCCAACATTGAGTTGTTACGTGCTCATAAATATTCTGGAGCTGCCAATGTTGCTGAGATGTTGCTGGAACCTTCTCAAGAATACCCATCTAATAGCAATTTCCTTGGATGGAAGTACTTTCAGAAGCCTGACAAAGTCTGTTTAATGGAAAAGGTTTAATAACATGGAGCAATTGGTAAGGTAGACAAATTAACAATGTGCATTAATTTCTATTTGCATGCCAAGTATATGCCAACATTAAAATCCCTTAACAATAAGCTTGTTTTTCCACCTCCATAAAGCCAATTATTACCCACATTATGTTGCACTGAACTCTCAGTTCCCAGACACTTGCTGAATGCTTCTGTTACTTACAGATCTGAAAATTACTGATAATTTGTGCTGGGGGCGGGGGGTGGGTGGGAAGGGAAATATCTGATCATATACAAAACTTTTGAGCTTATGGTGCAGTAACATTGAGTAATATATGAAAATAGTGTCTGACAACTCTAAACAAAACCTGTGTTGCTGTGATCTTAACCAGGAGTAAAATTTTATCACAGCACCAAATTTTCCTAAGAAGAAGTGAAGCAAGTTCATCATTGTAAATTCAATTGTTTAAACTTGTTTGGCTGCTAAAATTTTTGGATTAGGAATCAAGGGAGAACAAGTAGAGCATTAGGAAAGTAAACTCCTTTGAGCTGTTTGCCATGAGATTAGGAGAGAGGTCATGGAACAGGGAAGGTAAGCATACAGAGCTAGAGCTGTGCTACCTTATAAAACTGATGTTTTCAAAATCTGGGAAATCCAGCAATTGCTTCCATCTACATTTGTATGATATTTTAGTTTAGACAACAAATTTGCTTGTAGCTTCTAAGTGTCCTTTACAGAAGTTTATGTCACTAAGAATGCTCTTGATTTTCAGGGTTTTCTTCCTGTTGTTGTCACAAGAGTAAATTATTTAGCAGCTTACCTTCAGGGTAGCTCAAAGGGCAGAGGTAAGTTCATCCATCAGGCACGTGATGCTTTGCAGATATATGTAAAGAACCTTGATGGCATTTCTGTGGCTCAGGGTGTCCTGGCACAGCTGTGCTCTAGCAGGAGTGCTGCTCTGCTGGCCAGGACCACCCTGGGGCATTGACCCACCTCTCATTCCCAAGCACCACTGAAACTTTTCTGGGTGCCCTGGAGCAGAGCACTCCCTGTAGTGCCAGATTTTAGGGAAGTTTTTACCTGTCCTTTGTCAGGGCTGCTGTTGACAGAGCACCTCAAATCACCTCTCTGTCTTTTCTGCCTTGTGCTTGGGGATGTGGCTGCTGAGGTCTTTGGGGATTCTCCTGCCACGAATAGGCAGAGTTCAGACACATCCCTGGAGGCCTGACTCTGCCCTTCTCATGATATACTGGGAATAAAGTCCTGCTTTTTCCTTTTGAATATCACAAGAAATGCTGGGCCTCAAGGTGCCAGGACATATCAGCCTCCTTCCTTCCATGCAGGGCTGCTCTGTGTGTCTGAGCCGCTCTGCCTGTGTGCAGTGGGGCCAGACTGGCCCCCAGGCAAGCCTCAGGGCAGGGCTTGTGCTTCACCTTTTCAGGTGTCCCCCTTGGCTTGGCTCAGAGCCTGTGTTTGTGTGCTGAGCACAGCCAAGCCGTGGTGGGGCAGCCTCAGAACCCAGCCCCTTCTGCCTTTTTGTTTAAATTGGCTCCAGACACTTCAGCTGATATAATTTCAAACTAAAACTGCAACTGGCATCCAGCTCCTCATTTCTGTCATTTTCAGCAACTCTCTACCGGTTATAGCTACAAGTTTGACATTGTATTTATTGTATTTCCTCTGATTGATTTATTCTAGGAGGAAGCAATCCCTGAAGCTCACTTTCCCTCTCTATGCTATTACAAAGGATTACAAACTTAGGCAAAGCATCCTCCCTCAGCCTTTTCCTCCATTGGAAACAAAGCTCAAACCCTAGATCATCCTTGCTGATGATTCTACAGCTTGGAGCAGTGGTTTTTCGTATTTCTTTACAGTTTTCTCTAGAACACTAACTTATTTTTTTTGCCTTCTGCAGGCACTTCTGGTTATACATTTGAACTCCACAGGTCTTTTAACATTCACCCTATGGAAATAGTTCAGCCCTACAGTTAAGAATTATTTCTGCTTGAAATTTTGTTTCCAAGGTTAAGGTTTTTTCACTTTTTTGAAGATTCTGTTTCTTGTTTCAGAGGTGTCAGTGATATATCTCCTATTTTTTCTTTTGAAAAAAAAATCTTTAAAAAAAGATTTGCAGGGATATTTTGTGGAAGAAGTTTGTATGTGTTCAGCCATCTTATTCAATGCACTTTATCGACTGAGATGAGATTTTTTGCTGTGGCAAATCCAAACTGGATGGGAACTTCTGTGTTCAGAATCACTGTGTTCAGTGGTTAAGTAACTGTAGGAAATCCTAAAGGATGTTGTGGATTTTGTGGTACTGAATGTGTAGCCAGAATCTAATCTGGTCTTCTAAAGGTGTCATCAGTAGATAAGGGCAAAGTGGAAAAATACTAAGTTGATGAATCATATTTGAAACTGAAATAAATCTGAAATATCAGCTTTATACACAACCCCCCAACTTCCCACATAAAAAAATGCTTTAACTCAGAAGAACATCCAGATCTTTGCTCCTATAGCCACAGAAAAGTAGTTTGGGACTGATCTGTGTCAGGTAAAACCCCTGAGCCAAAGTTTGTCCTTGAGATCTTTCACACTTGAGCATTTCTATTGCTCCTATAACTCTCAAAATACATTTATTCTTTTATCTTTTTACAACACTAATAATGATATTATATGTCCTATTATAGCCTAAGGACAAAAATTATCCTTCTCTGGCTGACTTGGGAAGCTTATTTTCTCTCCAAGTGTTCTTGGAACTCAAAGCCAGAGGTTTGCTCTCCAGCAGTTTCAATGAGGGATTGTGGATAGCAACTCATTGTCAGGTTTTGCAGGCACATTTAATCCCTAGTTTACTCCTCTCCCTAAGTTTTAGACACATTGGAAAGATATCTCTAGCATTTGTTTGGATAAATGGGCAGATGTTCATCTGCAGTGAATTGGCAGAGTTTTGTTTCAATGGGTGCATTTACCCTGTGTGAATGTTGAGCTCCATTAATTAGCTTAAACCATGTTTAACTGTTAGGTTAACCTTGGATTTGGTTTCTTTGCAGAAAATTGAATTTCTGTTAGGTGAAATATTAATGGCAAAAGTGCTCCAAAGAGTATAAATATGAATTTGAGTCTGATTATATAGACCTGACATAAATTCCTTATGTAAATTACATCTATCTACTAAGGGAGTAGATAAAGTGCTGTGTGACCCTGAAGACAGTGTAGATGGCATGTTACAGATAACAACTATTTGAAATATCAGTTCTGGTCAAAAACATTGCAGGCAGAACATATGCTGAGCTGTGTTCCAGTAAAATTCTGGGTAAGAAGCCTAGTGAGAAAGTTTGCAAGGAATCAGGAGCCGTAGCATTTCTCCAGGATGGTGAGACCATTTATAAATCTGAATTGGGAATGTGCCTGGGACTGTTCCTTCAGGGGTTGTGCAAGCTGAGGTTCTGCCCATGAGCAATGCTTCACACCCTGCCAGCACTGGAACAGATTGGGAGAAGGAAGGAGCAGTCTGGGGTCAGTGTGCTGGATTGGGACAGGCTGTTGGAAATACAGGACTCCCCTGGACACAGGAAAACATGTAGCTTAGCAGACTAGATATAATATCCTCTTTGTTGTCTGAAGAATTAATAGTCCACAGCATGTCCCAGCAGTTCCTCGACTTGAGAAACTCTGCCTAGAGAAATAGCTGATGTTTTCTCGCCCCCTTACAGCAGCAAGATGAAAATCAAACCATTTGCTCAAACTGCAGCCCTTAAAAATTACAATCCAAAGTGATACAGGTTAATGGGCAGTAGAAAGACATTGAGAATACCAAGAATTTCAAACCAGCTTATAGAAAGCACAAGAAAATGTGGTCCAGGATAGGGAAGAGTGAATGGATATGCTTGTAGCCCACAAAGAGAACTGCATCCTGGGCTGATCCCACATTTTAGGCAGCAGGTTGAGAGGGCATTCTGCCCCTCTACTCCACTCAGGTGAGATCCCATCTGCTCTGGGGCCCCAGCACAGGAGTACCTGGAGCTGTTGGAGTCCAAAGGAGGTCTTGGAGATGCTCCAGGGCTGGAGCCAGGCTGGGAGAGCTGAGGGTGCTCACCTGGAGAGGAGAAGGCTCCAGGGAGAGCTTAGAGCCCCTGCCAGGGCCTAAAGGGGCTCCAGGAGAGCTGAAGAGGGATTGGGGACAAGGGATGGAGGGACAGGACACAGGGAATGGTTCCCAGTGCCAGAGGGCAGGGCTGGATGGGATATTGGGAATTAGGAATTGTTCCCTGGCAGGGTGGGCAGGCCCTGCCACAGGGTGCCCAGAGCAGCTGTGGCTGCGCCTGGATCCCTGGCAGTGCCCAAGGCCAGGCTGGACTCTGGGGCTTGGAGCAGCCTGGGATGGTGGAAGATGTCCCTGCCCATGGCAGAGCAGAGGAACTGGATGGGTTTAAGGTCCCTTCCAACCCAAACTCTCTATGATTCTGTGGTATTGTCCACCTGATTTGGATTTGCCTGCTCCCCACCAGGAAAGCTGTCAGAACTAAGCACCTGTCTGAGGGGAGTTCTGTCAGGGCTCTTTTTGGCACCTTCAGCACAGACAAAGTTTGGGAAGGCAGCCCAGGCATCAGGAGCCTGTGGACAAAAGGAGCAGCTGGGTGGTAAATCCATACCTGCACCTCTGTGCCTGTCTGCCTGGCTGGAAAGCTGGGGTTTGTGTGCTGCTGCTGCCCTGCCACCAGGTAGGCTAAAGATGGGTCCTCTCTATAATGATTTTAAGTAGGTCAGGTATTTTCATGTGGCTGCTGCATTAAAACTCTGTCTCATAATATGGACAATGAATCCTGTCTTGAATCCTCTAAAAATCAAACCACTTACATAAGGTGGTTTTTCTAGTGTTTATTTTTAATCCTCATAAACAAAACTTCATCCTGATTGCAGGTAGTTTCAGCCTCCCACAGGTAGTTTCAACTTTTCCTGCTATTTCTGACTGGAAAGGTACCTAATCTGAAGTTATTTTCCCATGGAATCTATCATAATATGTTTCAAACCTGTTGTAAACCATAATCAAGTAATCTCTGACTGTTCTTGAATAAGTCAAACAGCTTGAGCTTCTCAGAAGTTTCAGTGGGATGTTTTACAAAGTTTTCCATGTTTCACACACTTTTTAAAATTATTAGTATTATTTTTTTTCTAAAGCACACACTAGAAAAAGGGCACAGGACTTCATAATATCTTTTGCAGAAGTAATACACTGTTTTTACCAATCAGATGTTGCTCTGCTTATATTTTAAATAAAATCAGTTTGAGTGTTATTCTGCAAGGTAATTACTAATTCACATCTGGCAAGGCTCCTAAGGAATCCTCAGGGTATGGATTCTGTTTTATGGGGTGCAGGACCTTTCTTTTATTAGCATGAAATGAAGTTAATCACTTCCTAATACTCATTTAAGTGTTGACATTTGTCCTCTCACTTCTCCTCATGGCTTATTTCTGCTTTGTAAAACTTCTGTTTTAGGGGGTTATGGTCCCAATAAAGGACAACACCAAAATTAGAAGGTGAGATCTTTGGAGCTCCAGGTTTTAGTGTGCAGGAGACCAATAGGATGTGTTGTTGTTGGGTTAGAAGGAGATGGGTATCTAACAGACACTTTTAGAAAATACATGCAAGAAAGGATCAAGAGCAGAATAAGTACCAAAAAAGAAAAAACAGAAGAACAGCTGCCTCCACAGTCCTTTCTAGAGGGAACCCTGCTGGCATTCATGCAAAGGGAGATGAAGGAGATGAATTACAACAAATGTGAGATGGGCAGGAAGAAGAGGCTTAGGTAGCAATAAAAGGCAACTCCTTGGGTTTTGGGGGGTTCTTTGCTGTAGGCCAGGGAGCTGAGTACCACAGGGTTTCTGCAAGGCAGGAAAAGGGTGCTGGGGGCTGTGCACCAACAATCAAGGCTGGAGAAAATGAAAAAGATTATGGCAGTACAGGTTCTTCTCAAATTGTCTGAATAATTTCATGCTTGCTCTGGAGAAGTTCATATGCAAGTCTTTTCTAGGAGAAAAGGACCCATTTACTCATAGGTTACAGAAGGACATGAACACAAATATGTCTCTTTTTTTGGTAAAATATTCAAAATGTTTTATATTTCCTAAGAGTTTTATGTTTTTAGTGAGGGCATTTAGTATTTGGAGGAAATTAGTATTTGAAAGTAAAAGCAAGTTAAGAAGTTTCAGCTAAAAATTAATTTTGATAGATTTTTTTGGAATACTAAATAATTCTTTCATATCATCATTGCCTTCTCAGAACAAAGATTAAGTAATAGAAAAGGCTTGTAGAAGCATAACTTTTTCTCTCATTTTTGGGGGCAGATTTTTTGCTAGCAAGAGTCCCTGGAATCATCAGCTTGTCTGCCCTGAGGTGAATTCTTACACAAAGAAGTCAGCAGGATTGGGTAGACTCAGTGGTCCAGAAAAGCTATTAGTCAGAGAAGATAGCTTGATTATATTTTTCAGCTTCAATACACTTCTGAAAAGTGTTGGAAATGGAAGAAAATGGGATGTTTAGATTCTTTGCATACCAGGATGCCAGGAGCAGTTGCTGGGTGTTATCTCCAGAGACGATTGGGAGAGAATGTCTGAAAAAAGGAGCCTTTGAGGCTCCCTGGAGCAGCATTTGCCAGCTAAAAGGTGTTGCCATGTTGGGTGTCCCATGTGAAACAACTCTCCAGAGGGTATTAATTGGAAATCATGTTAGCAATCACAGGCAGGGTGAGCTGGGTGTGTTCCAGTGTCCCAGGCAAAGACATGGAGAGCTCAGCCTTTAAACAGAAAACAGGAGCCACCTTCTCTGGTGTGATGGCACCTGCATGTTCCAGTGGTGGCACACAATGTCCAGGTGTTGTGGCAGTAATTTAATCACAGAGTGAGGGTTTCTGTGTTCATGGACAGGGAAAGCAGGAAAGCAGTAGGGGGGGAAGAAGTGACCTTGTGTATCAGTCTCCAAAGTAGAGCCCCAGCAGCCTGTGCCTGTGCAGGTCACCTCAGCCCAGGGAAGGCAGCTGGCTCTAGTCCAGAGCTCAGGTAACTTTGTGCTGCCCCAAACTGCCTGCACAGTCCTTGAGCAAATTTTCATCATTTCCCCTAAAACCAAATTTTTCTTCTTTAATCCCCTTCAGCTCTTGGCACCTGGCCATTGCTGTGGAGCTCTCCTCGGTCTCCTGTATTATCCTGCATCCCAGGTTTAAGGCCACATTTATCATCTTGTTCATTTCTGTCTGCTCTGCATCCTTACCCTGGTTTTCCTGGTCTCAGCACTATTCCTGCTCCTGTTTCTCTGTGCCACATCGTTAGGCTGGCACTGTTAATGCTCCTTGTGCACAGCAGAACTGCTCACTAGCACTGCCCATTTCAAAGTTATGGTTGCACCACACGATTATACAATGCAAGCAAAGCATAAAAAGCTACTTAGTCATTAAAAAATTGCTGTTACAGCTAAAGGAACTGAAATAATGCTCCAGGCAGGCCTGGAAAAACCTGAAGAAAGCAAGTTTGTGTCATCAGGCTTTGCAGTGACCCTGTGGCTGGGGACTGCTGATGGCATTACTGTATGTGGGGTAAGAGGCTCCCTTGCCTCTGGGCATCTCCATCAGGAGCCTTCCCATGGCTTTTGGGGTTTAAAAAAGAGAAGCTCTTTCCCTTTTGCTAAATCCCCTCTCTCTGAGTGCTAGGGAATCTTGCATCTCTCAGAGTTTGCAACAAGAGATCTTCCCAGTTTTTGTGCATCATATAAAACAGGGACTCTTGCAGTGTTTTTGGTAAAGAAAGATCAACCTTTTGCCACAGATCTTTTTTATGTTTAAAATGCGAAGCATCACTCCATTAAACCTTACAAAACAGGAGCAGCTCTTATAAGCTGCCTGCTATGTACTCAGTGAATTGGACAACACAATATTTCCTCCTTCAGCTCTTTCCTCCTGTTTTCCCATATCCATCACTGATACGCTTTTCCCTGGTCCTGGGACCATGATGGACACTTCTTTGGTTGCACAAGAGTTTTGCAGATCCTAGGGCAGTGCAGAGGTTTGTTGTAGCATTACCTATGTGTGTGCTTACAGTGCACACCCACCAAAGCAATAATTGCTGTCACTCTTTCTTTTAGAGGGAAATGCTTGTAAATCCCACAGGCCTGTGAGGTGTCCACAGCCCCCAGGGTAAATGAGAAGTTTCTTTATGTGGAAGTTCAGTGTCCAGCACAGAGTTAGGAGTTTTGGGTTCCAAACTTGGCCAGTCTTTCAAAAGCTCCTGCCCCTTGGGTAGAACATGAATAAATCTAGATAAATGTATATATTATAAATATACATATTACATCCTGCCAGCCTGAACAAGATCAGAAACGAGCTCAACAAGATGCACAGCTACAGAAACCAGCAACCACCTGTAAATATTTTTGTCGGTTCATAATGAGTCAAAATTTACTTCCAAATTTTTTGTTTTGAGAATTGCATTTGTTTTACCTCAGCAGAAAAGAATGTCTTAAATCAATGTGATGCTTTAATTTCTACTGTGAGTCTAACTGGATATTTGATTTCAAGATCTCCCTTAAAATGCAAGTTGGTTGGAGACAGCTTTAATTACCAATAGGTGGCAGGTAGGAAATTATGAACTTGGATGCCAGTATAATGATGTGGACAAAAGTCAGGTTGTTTTTTTCAGAATGAGAGGCAATGTTATGGCATCAGCTGGCTCTTTTTACTTGACATGGGGAGAAAAAATTAAGACCTTTGTCTTTGTATGAGCCATAGAGCTACTGAAAGATATATGATGAAAGAAGGGAATTTTACTGCTTGGGTTTTTCCCCAGATTTGCATTTTCAAGTGTTCTGCCATGGTTGAACTTAAACTGGCTTTTATTGCTCATGGGATTGCCCTCAAAACATCAATTTAATCCAGCACTGATTTTATATCTCTCCATCTGTGTGATTTCTTTAAGTCATGAGCCAAATTGAGGCCAACACATGTATCATAAACAGCAATGCTTTTAATTCTGGTCTTCATTTGCCTCAGTTTCGTGTGCTCTTAGCCCTCTACAAGCACTCTGCTATCTATATATTTCAGAGAAAATGCTATAAATCTGTGATGGATGATTTGCAGCAAACAAATCTTTGTAAACTAATAGCTTGACAGAAGATAGATCTCAAATAGTGCAGCCATAGTTAATGGCCAGAGCCTGGGAACAGTCAGGAGGAATATTGCTCCATTTCAACAATGGATGAGAGGATCATCAAGTAAATCAGATCTCAATAAACAAGAAGCTGCTTAAAAGCCTCATAAACAATGCATGAATGAGAAGAAGATTGCTGTGGAGCAAACAATTAACCAGAGACAGAGCTGAAAAGTAGTTAATGACATAGGCATAATAATCATGACTTCTAATGACAACAAAATGGGGAAGACAATACTGTCTTCCCATGGAGCAAGGCATTCTGGCATGGAAATGTTTAAAATTCATATTGTATTATTTTAATACACAGTTTTTAGAATAGAGTCTAGTTGTTCAAGGATCTTTCTTTGCTGATGATGGCAGGAAAAAAAAGCCAAAAAACCCACCAAAATTAAAATTTCAAAAACTGTAAAAACCCCCATTCATTTACCAGAAATGTGGAAAGGTAAATCCCCAGTGACTGGCTTTCTCATGACCTCTTTTCTATCCAATATACTGGGTTTCTTGCATATCCTCTTAGTTATATTTTATAAACTTAAACATAAAGAAAAATACATGTGCTTGTTTGAAACATAGCTAAGAAGGGTTTTTCATGAGACAGGAATATCAATAACAGCTTTAAATGCTGATAGCTTGGAATGCTGTATGGAAATTCATGCATATCCTTCAAAGGAAATGGTATGTGAATCAACAATAACGATAATAATAACAACAGTAGTAATAACAATAATAGCTATAATAAAAATGATAATAATATAACTTTTGTTGTAGTTACTGTTATTTCATATATATTGTTCTGTGAGGGAGAAACAGCTTTTCCAGCTCCTAGAGGTGTGCTCCTTGTGCTGGTGTGTACAGTGATTTGATCCAAAAAAGATAAGCTAAAAAAAAAAGTTGGCTTTTAAAAAATAAAATTACAGAGAAATTAGAAATACAGGTAGATTCCCATAGAGAGGAAAATGAAATTTTAAAATCTCAGTTGGCTGAAGCAGAAAAATGTCTTCAAGAAAAATTAGATCTTTTTGTAAGCCAGTCACCCTCTCTGGGAATGGCCAGTCAAATTCACAAATCAACCCATTATGAGGATTCTGAGACTTGGGATGAGAATTTCTGGGATTCTAGTGGTGAGAATTTTATTTCCAGCTCTGACATTTTCCCTGACTCTTTCCCTTTTTGGCTATTAATTAAGACTGAAGTTACTAATGAGCTGCATGAAGTTACTAAGGGCAGTGCATACAACTCCTTGGTGTCCTGCAGAACTGGCTGAACTGCAGGATTATTCCAAGCATTTGGAAGAATCCAAGACTTTCTTACAAATTCTGTTTAGAGCAAAAAAAGCAATAGGGTTAGATCTCCTAATGAGAAAGGCTTGCTTGCCTAATTAAACCAATTCTGAGGCTTTTCAAATGTAGGTTTCTCTGAAAAACCATTTTTGCTGCCAGCCTATCTATTATTAAATGTCCCCATTATAATTCATGGTTTAAATTGTCATTGTTTTTAAAGTGATCTGGTTTGCTCCTTGTCTCTTCCCATAAAAGTCAGTGCTGTTCAATTTTTCCTAGTTCAGGATTTTCCAGGTGTGTTGAGCACACTGTGTCCTGTGTTTCCCTATTGATTACTGGGATGGCACAGTGTGTCCTGCTCACAGGACGTGGCCATGCCATGCAATGCCACACACATGAGGCTTTTCACCTCTTCTCCTGAAACCTTTCCAACTGGGTTCCAGGGACTGGCTTTTGCATTTCATATCACAGTGGAGGTTTTGGTCTCTGTTAATCAAATGCAAGGTGTTCAAACACTTGTCCCTTTTAAAAGTTTAAAATGTTTTTTCCCTAGAAGGATGACTAAAAGTCACTGAATTTATACTGAGTTTCTGTGATGCCAGCAAACTATTCTATTAAAAAAAAATGAAAAAAAGAAACAACAAAACAATTCCAGCCTTGTTATTTCAGCCTCACATAGTAGGGTTGCCATGTTCCTCCTTCAGCAGTTTCTGCTAAATTAGGGAGTTGCACCAATGCAAGGCTGTGTGCAGACTGAGGAGAGGGATTAATTAAGTCTAGAAGGAGCAGAGAGCAGGCTCATAGGACATGAATTTGTCAGAATTCAGTCTTGATTTAATCTGTCTTTTGATGTGAATACTGTGTGGATTTGGTCTCTTTGTTGCTAGGATTTTTTTTAGCATTTTGTGTGGAGTTTTTTGGTTGGTCAGTTTGTTTTGGGTTTTTTTTTTTGTTTGCCCCTCTCTACCCCTCCCCAGGCCCCCATCCTTTTGTCTGGAAGGAGAAAAGCTGCAAGAGATTTAACACACATTAGGGGAAGGGTTCATCAAGTCAAATACCATCAGGACCATCTTAGCCATCAGGACTGTCATTTCCTATTTTGATTCACAGGGGTTTTTGCTGTAGACAGGTGAGCAGAGGAGTGTTTGAACACTGATTGGTCCTGTATCTGAGAATTTCTAGATTTTCTGACAATGATTACCTGCCCTGTGGTCACTGCAAACTCTAAAGCAGTTAATCCTTAACTCAGGCATCTTTAGATAAATAAATCATATTTTCCAGAGTTTTAACCCAGTTACTTAAATGGCTCTTGGTAAACCCAGCTATTTTCAAGTTGAGATGTCCAGGTTGGCTGGGGCTTGAAACAGCCTGGTCTAGTGGGAGGTGTCCCTGCCCATGGCAGGGAGTTGGGATAAGATGACCTTTAAGGTCCTTTCCAACACAAACTAATCTTGGTTACTGAAACACAGAAACATACAGGAGAAAAATAGCATTTATTAAAAATCTAGTACAATTTACATGTTTAAAGTACTTGCAACAGAGAAAAGGTTGAAAACATCTATGTGCTACAGCAGTGGCTGCTGTGCAGTGGGGCTGGGCTGAACCTGGGTGTTTTGAGCTCTTTTGCAAACTGATGTACAAAGGAGAAAGATATCCTCTGGCCTTGAGGCCATGGGGAACAGCATCAACACCACTAATGTGCTCTGTTTCAGAGCTGCCAGGTCACTATGCAGGGGGATGCAGGTTAAAGAATTGAAGAGAGAATTCCAGGAATTTAAACAAAATAAGAGTTCTGTGAATTCTTCATGAATGTCAATAAATGCTGCAATAGGGGAATACTGTAGGTACACAGGTTGTGGTAATTGGGAGTGGGGCTGTGGCTGAGCCCCATCCCTAATTGGCTACAGCTGTGAGAAGCAGGTGAATGGTATTAAAGATAATGAGCCGTTAATGAGCCCAGGGGCACTGACCAATAACACTGGGAGCAGAGGGCACACAGGTGCAGTGCATCAGCATGAGGGGATAAAAGGCTGGGCTAACAGCAAGCAGGGCGGTTACTTACAGCCTTTTGAGGTGGAATGGTGTTACTCAGTGTGGGTTGAAGCCTTTGTGCCTGTCTCAACTGCTACAGAACTACAGAGGTACTTGAAATAAACAGGGCCAAGAGACTTCTCCTTTTAAATGCCGTTATTATAAGTGACCAGCTCAGGATTGGGCAGCTCGGCGGGGCTGCAGTCTCCCGTCATCTCCCAGGGCAACTCAGAGGAGGAGGATATGCGCAGCTTTGTCCTCTAGGGGAAGAGCTGGGGATCAGGTCCTCGCGGGAGCCTTTAGAGTGTGGTGATCCCGTCCGATGTTGTTTTTCCTGGCCCCTTCCCGCCGGGTCTCAGCACTGGGGATGACTCCCGTGGTCAGGGCGAGAGGGACCGAAGGTGTTCCGCATCTCTGCAGGCTCAGCACTCGGCTCCTCACGTCCAGACATCATTCCAGTCTCTCAACTCTTAGTTGGCTCGTTGTTTTTGGGGTTCTTTGTGCTAGTTTGGAGTAGGGATCCCATACAGCATGATGGTCTTTGGAGTTGTTTTGCATATCCCTCCCCTCCAAAGTCTCTTCTCACTGTCTGGGGAGGTCCCCACCCTCTGCTGTTTCAGAGAAGGGCCATTACTCGCCCCAGCCAGGGCTTTTACTGATACGAAAACAGCTATTAACAACAACGACCCATAATTACCATAACACAAGCAGCAGCCCAGCAGTAGTGGCAACCCTCCTCTCACAGAAAAAAATCAACCGAATTTTTGTTCATAACAGTACTGTTTCAGTTCTCTTAAGAGGTTTTTCTGTATCTTGGTTCATGCAGTAGGAGAAATGCTAAAAAAGTAATTTCCTTGTTATAGTCACTGAAGAAAAATGTGTCCGTGAGAGACTCTGGTAACTGAGTCAAGGGGGAACAGCACTGGAAGGTGCCCTGGCACATCCAGGGATAACTTTCAGCTTAGCCATTCGAATATTTGGTAGGTCAGCTTGAAGGGTTCTGTTCCCCCTTTCAGCTGTCTACCCAACTTTGGGTATTGTTGGAAATAATAGAAATCTTTGCCTTTGATCTATTCTGTGATAGCTCTGCAGAAGAGCTGTTCTGGCTGGTCCTGACAGTAACAACTTGTTTTCTGTGAGGGAAATACTGTGTTGAAGTTAATCTACTCCCTCTGAAGTCAGTGTCCTGTCTGGTGTGGCATTCACCTTCTCTGAACAGAGAGAGCCATAATTCTCTCTCTCAGGCTTTTTTCCTGGAGAAGCACAGAGGGAAAACAATTTTTATCTCTGCTTGCTGCTCCTGGTGTTTTGCACATGTGGAATGTGTTGGGAAGATTGTTTACCTGAAGGGATTTTGTAATTGGATTCTGGTGGAGATAGTTTATGTTAATTAGCCTATCAGGGCCAAGCTGTGCGGACTGTTGGTCTGCAGACAGTCACAAATTGTTCAGTTAGTAGTAGGTTTGCTGTAGTATAGTATCTCTCTATATATAGTTTTAATGTAGTATAGTTTTAATAAAACGAGTGTTCAGCATTCTGAAGCCTTGGGGTCAGATGCCAATCATTCCCTGCATCAGGGGCCCTCTGTTTTTTCTGTAGTCTGGTTTGCTCACAGCTCCAGCCTTCTCCTGGCCAGGAAATCTCTGGCTCCCAAGCAACTGCTTGAGCTTTCCCTGGCTAAGGAGCACTGCCAGCATTCCCTGCCCAGTTCCTGGGATTTGCCACATTCTAAACTCCCCTTCACTCTGCCATATGCTGTAATGGATGTTGCAAAAGATAAGATTCATTCCTCAGCATCAATCCTGATTGAGCTCTTTTAATTCCAAAGTGAATTGTTTTAGCTAATCACTCCTTTTTATTTCTCCCATAAATGTTTCTAGTAGCTTTTGAAGCTATTTTTAATTCACTTCCTCTGAAGTTGGTTACAAGCAGCTAGCAATCCCTGTCAAGCCCTTTTAAATAAATGAGTTAGGAAAGCATTTACTGTGCTCCAGTGATGTTGAATTACTGTTTAAATAGAGCAAATTAGATCCAAGACTTAATCTCTCATCAGTATCCTCCCATGTGACAGTGTCAGCTCAGGATTGCTTTAGTCATTGCAATTTCAATAACAATTGTATTTGGCAAGAAGGTCTCCATTTCTTTGACAGAAGAGTTCAGAGCCTTGGGTTCCCTTTATCAGTTGGTCTATTTGCATACTAAGTTGGTGCTCTTGGTAAATCTAAGCCCCAAGGAGAGGTGATTTGGCTGCAAGATCAGCACTCCTGACAGATGAGATGGTTTGTTGTCACAACAAAATAAATGAGCCTTTAAAGAGAAGTGTGTTGGATTTTACTTTCCTAAGGAATTAGGTGGCATAAAATAAATTAGGAGGCTCATTCAAAAAGGATTTTCCATGGAGTGTGCTTCAGATTTTCCCCAGACTTTAAGTAGCCACTCTTCTACTCCTAGTCACTGGCTGTATTTCTGAAATAGAAGACAGACAGGAGTGTTGTGCCTTTGGTTAAACCTTTATGGCATTGTGGCTTTGCTGAAGTGAGGGAGGTCAAGAAAGCAAAGTGGGTTTGCTTGGACCAAGTAAGCTGTCACTGAAATACTGAGCAGATGCAAGAAGTGTCAGAAGGAAAATGTCTCTCAAGCAGCAGGAAGAGGAAGTGTTTGTTTCTTTCCTTAGTTATGTGTCCGGGTTTCCTCTTTCCCCTGCTTTGTTCTCCCCTTTAGGCCTTCCTGTCTGCAGTCTGTGGTGCCTGGTGTGGCACATCCCTGGCTCTGAGGGGACAGCACAGGACCTGCTGTTGGTGTGTTACCCATCACTCTGTTGTGCTTTTCCTTTGCTAAAACTGGGAGATGTTCTCTGAGAGGCCAAGCAGAGCAGTCTGGTACTCTGGCTACTCTATCAGACTATAAACTGAGCCTTTTTAGGCACTAATTATTCTCTGTCAAATTGTTTGATTTTATTTTCTTCTTTCACTGGAAACAAATGTGTGGATGTCCACAAGCAATACAGTGGCACAGCAGAGACTTGTTCTGGTAACAGCATCTGCCACAGCTTGCTGGGATCTTGCCAGATGGTTTTCCAAGTACTAAGTAAAGTTGTGCCTCTTGGTTGTCCCACACAGGTTGGATCAGTCATTTCTCTCAGAAAGAGAAATACTTCACTTCAATTTCTAACCCATACAATATGAATTTATGTAACTGAAACAGTTTGCAAAATATCTGTGTTGGACCCGGGCTGAAGATAAAAAGAATTTAAAATATTCTGTGATTGAAGAACTTCACAGTCACCTAACAATTTGTTCACAAAAACCCTCTCTCAAGGCAGAATTCACTTACTAATTAGTGACAGAGCTCTTGTATAATTATGCCTCTGTGGGAACAGTGTGGGTAATGAATTGATCATGTGAGACTTTTTTGCCTTGATATATCATCTAATGGGTTTGCCCTGAAAGTTGTTGCTCTCAAGGACTGATGAAAAGCAGACCTGTTAGGCACTGAAATTTATAAAGCAATTTAAATTGTGGAAGGAATATCAGTTTTCCATTGAGTTAATGGTTAATTATCTGAGATCTCTTGTTCATTATTTCCTGTAACTGAATTGGTTTGTCACTTCTGTTAATTAATTAGACAAAAGAAAAAATATCATCAATAGCTCTATTGCTGAAATTAGTGTCAGCTGTGGGTTTAGTGGTGGCTTATTGCCCCATGAGCACATGCAAGGCCAGTGTGGGCTCAGAAGCTGAGCCACTGGCAGCACTGAGGGAGGAGGCAATAGGAGATGAGACTTTTCAGGCTTGGGCAGATCAGGAACACCTGACTGTCTCCAGTTGGAGAGAAGTCCCGTTCCTTTAGCACTGTGACTTTAAATACATCAGCACTGGGACATGTCTTGGCAGTGACTACACTTGGCTTTAAAGGGATTTATTTTGGGCTTGGGTGCCAGTGGTGATGTGAGGGTTGCCAAGGTTACCAGGAGCCCTCAGTGATGTGCACTGACATTCGCACAGGAAGGAGGAAGCAACAAACTGAATAAAGAAAACAATTTTGGAAAATGGACTTTCAAATATATTTGAATGATGATTTTCTTGCCTTTCTTCTCTGACACCTGAGAGCTCCATAAGAGTGATTTAGGAAACTATTTCCCCAGGACACAGTAGGCTGTGTGCACCTCTTTCTTCCCACTAACTTTAAATTTAAAAGGGATGTTTTATTAAGAAAAAAACATGGTGGAGTGCAGATGAGGCATTGCTCATTTTTTTTTCTACTCTGCAGAAAACAGTTTTTTTTTTTTAAATCTTCTTTCCTTGAGTGATAAGGATTCAGAACATAAGACAGAAATGTGGGAACCTGTCCCCACTTCTGCTGTTCACCCAACCTCAGGTTGTTCCTCCTTTGCCTCCAAAACCTGCTGGAAGGAGCCCCAAGGGGCAGTGGGGAAGGATGGGCTTGTCTGGGCTCCACTCAGTTTCATTTGGGCTATGAAACTGTCTGGTAGAGTCAAGTGAATTCACTATTTTCTTTTGGAAAGGAGGGGGAGCTGGGCTGGCTTGGTGACTGTTTTGTACAGCTTTGATGTAAAGGCTCTGGAGGGATGGCAGCACTCCTGTGCATCAGGAAAGTAGAAATGCTGCTACTCCAGATCCCTATGGACTACCTAATTCCAGCCAGTTTTACAGGGCATGATGCTAAAAAAGGAGGCAGATGCTTACAAGCTCTTTTTCCACAGCCTTCACAGTGTGTGTAACCCTGCTCCTGAAGGCTAATGGTGACATCTCTGTAATGTATGGAAATAGCAGGGACAGTCAGTGCCAGGCAGCATGGGAGAGTCTGCTGGCAAGGCTTGTGTATAAACAACATCCTGGGGTTTTGGGAGAGCTCTTAGAGCCTCCTGATTTTCAGCTTCATTTCCCTGCCTGTCAGTTTGTATAATGCTTACAGTAAATAACAGAGAATTTACTACTTCTTTGTCTTTGAAAATAGGAATGTAAGGAAAAATAATAGGGTACATCCCATTTAAGTGTTTGCTTTTTAATGAATGGGAGGATAAAATAGAAGCCCAGACATGATTCTCAGTAAATAAGTATCACTGTGCTGTGAATAGTTGGGTTGTAATCAGACTCTGTACCCATGATTTACTGAAATGATGGGAAACAGGAAATTTTGAAATGTTAACTAAAACATGAGAATACATAGCAGTGTTTGAGAAAGCAGATGGTGAAGCATGAAAGGAGAATCCCACTGAATCAAGTAGCTTTTCTGAATGAGTATTCTGAAAAGAATACATGGCTTATGTATTCAGAAATTTTCTGTAGCAGCCTTGTTCCAACTTAGAATTGGGTGCATTTTAGGTCTTTGAATAAACCTCACTGCTTGGGCTCTGGATTATTCTCCTGGATACATAATATATTAGGATATTTCATATTTAAAAAGAAGCCTCAGACTAAGCTTTTTATTGTCCTTCAAGTATTGCTACTGCCATTCATTGAGAAACCATGGTGTTAAAATCATGCCAGTGAAATAATATCCTTTTCTCTTTTTTTTTTATTCTTTGACTGTGTTCAATCTTTTTCCTTCATATTTACTTTTCTCCCACCTGGTCTTGGTTCCACAGCTTTTTGAGGAGGGTTTGTAGTGATTTCAGGTATGGAAAGCACCAGCCTTGATCCATAGCAAAGCATGTCAGACTACTGTGAGCCTGGAAGTAAAAAATGCCCTTTTAAAAAATGCCCAGCAGCTGGTGTCCCTTAATTTTGCTGAGAAGGAGATATCCAGGTAGTTTAATATCAGTATCAGGATTTATTTGTTATGAACTTGTCCAGCTGTGCTTTTCAGCAGTTTTAACTGTCCTGGAATCAAAGCTCCTTGTTTGCTTCATTCTCAGTGACAGATGAGAGAGAGGGAAATGTCAATAGTGGGGTCCCTCCAATTGATTATCTAACTGGAGCTGAAACTGAACTGGGGTGGGTGGCCAGGCCTTTCAATGAAGGCAGGGAGAGCCTTGCTGGTCTGGAGACACACCTGAATTGGAAGTTAGGGACTGTCAATCTCTTCTCTAAAGCAGGCGTGGGAATGGAGGGGGGTCAATGATCAGCAGGTAGCAAAGGTCCTACAGGTACTGAACTGAGGGACAGAGTTTGCCAATGCAGGCTGATGAGGTGTTCCCATTCCTGGTACAGTGCTCTTCACAGGCTCAGGAAGAAGGTGGCCCAGGAGGCTGAGACAGACAGGCTCCCTTGGTGAAGGAAGGGTTTTCACCTGCACTGCTCAGGTGCTGCCTGGTCTCTAATGCCTGCTCTCCCTGCTGCAGCAGGAGGCTGCCAGAGGGAATAGGCTTGGGGCTGGGAAGAACTCTGTTAAGGGCTGTACTGGGTTTGCATGGCCTAGTTTGGTGCCATGACCTGCCCCTCCTAAACCCCTGCTGGCTGAGTCTGACACCCTGGCTATCCTGTATGTGCCATGTGATGGCACTCAAGATGTTCTGCTCCATAACCTTGCCAGGTACTGAGGTCAGGCTGACTGGCCTGTAGTTTCCCAGATCCTCCTTCCAGTCCTTCTTGTGGATGGGTGTCACATTGGCAGCTTCCAGTCATCTGGAACTTCCCCAGTGAGCCTGGGCTGTTGGTAAATGATGGAGAGCAGCTTCCCAAGCTCATCTGCCAGCTCCATCACTCTGGGATGGATCCCCTCATGAATCCCATAGACTCATGAGCATCTAAGGGGTTCAGCACTAAACTCCCAGCTGCACTTTGCCCTTTTCCTTTCCCCATTGGCTGAGGTACTAGGAAGGTACAGTCTTCCCAAACCACCTACCACATTCATATTCCCCCTTTAATATGAAATTTCCCCCAAAATTCAGAAGGTCAGGCTTGTGCTGACCCATTTGTCTGTTTCAGGACCCAAGTTGTCTGGGCCTGATGACAAACCTGCTACCCAAAGTCAGTGGAGACATTAGGACCCATTTCAAAGAGAGACCTATCATATTGTTTTTAAAGATATTAGCATACATCTTCCCTCTCAACTGAAAATATCTTGCACCTAGTTTTTGAGATAAAAGACTTGACAACAGCAGTGACTGGTAAAATTAATCCAGAATTCACACATGCCGAGATTTTCATTTTATGAATAATTCTGACAACAAAAGCAACATTTTGAATTGTAACTGAAATACACATGTATTTTTAGGTCTATAAAATAGCTATTCTCTCTTCCCCTAGTAACATAATGAATGCCTTAGGGCATTTTACATTTTGCTGGAAGCCAGGTTGGTATGGCAGTAGTTCAGGGAGTTGCATTGTGTTTTGCTCAGGGATATGCACAGCAGCTTTGTTCAGATTACAAGTAAAGATACATTTTTCAGGTTATTATTGCACTACATGACTTATTAGCTGAGAACTGAGCTATGATGTCTCTGCTGCCCCTTCTATCAGCACTGGGCTGCCAGCACTGACTGCAGAGCTTTGGTGCCTGACTGATGGCACAGCACCTCTTCAGCTGGAGCAACAGTGGCTGTCCTGGGTACACCCATGCCTGGGGGCATTCCTGCCACTTCTCCCCTTCCTACCAGGGCATGTAAGCAGTGCCTCTGTGTGGGAAATGGATTTGTAGAGAGTTTTACAAAATAGGTTTATATGCATTGGTTGTTATCCTAGCACTGTTAGTGGTGTAGTGCCTTGTGTACTTCACTGTGCATGGCAAATGATAAACAAAGCCATCAAAGAAGTTTTTTCTGTCTGAGAGGGGGAAATGTGGGATATGGATTTGTAGAGAGTTCGCAGAGCCTGACAGAAAGCCCACACAGTATGCATCTGTATGCAAACTTTGAGATAAGAAATGCTGACTTAGAAATGCTATGGAAGAGGACAGACATTGAGAGGGAAATGGAGCTAGGAAAAAGTTTGAAAAGATGGCCTTGCAAATAAGACTAGATACTATGAAAAATGCATTGTAGCAGGACCCAGGAGGGATAGTTTTAGGTGATTGGTTTTAAGGCATCTACAGCATGGTGTGGCAAAAAAGCTGACAGACCAAGAAACACTTAGTGTTTTCTAATTAGGAAATAATTGGCTTCTGATTGTGATGGTATGAATTATAACATCTGTGTTGTCTCACCTTTCTCAAGAGACTGAAAATGGAATAAAAGTTTTTGAAAGGCCTCTCAGTTGCCCCATCTCTGGGTCAGAAAAGGGTGTTGTCCAACACCTCTGTTCTGCAGAGCCAGCCCTGAGCTGCCCTCTGGAATACAATGAGGAGAGGCAGAGCTGGCAGGGTGACACATCTCCCTTTCAGGCTGGGTTTCCTGGCTCTGCACTAGAGGAACAGCAGTGTGAGATGAGAGCCCCTTCTGTGGCTCCAAGAGGCGCCTTTCTCCACTCACACATACTCCTCTCATCTTTCAAAGTCCCTGCTGGGAAGGAGCGCTCTCCTTTGAGAGTTTTCCTTTTAACAGGTATCACACCATCAGCTGGTTGGCTCCTGGCTGTGATCTTTGTTACAGTGTTTCTCAGGAGCAAAATCAATGCCCCTGCCTGCCTGCCATTGTCAAAAGTTGAGTTGTTTGTCTCTGCAGCTCTCAGATTGAGCTGTCAGCAGTAGCAGCCACAAAGTGAGCCCTTTTGGGTGATTAGAGGAGCTGCTATGAGATCAGACATCAGCAAACAGGACACTCTGATGGCATTTTAGAAGCAGGCACTGGCAACAGAAATCCTGCACTCCAGGGAGATGGGAATCCCAACGAAACAGAAATTCAAAGCTGCTTTTGTTGAAAAAAAAAAAATTTTAAGTGCCTTTAATGTGTTGGACCTTCTAGCAGCAGTCATATAAGTTAATATTTCCTGATACACTTTTGCCTCTGTCTGACAGACAATATGCTAGTTTGAGGCTGCTGTAATGCAATGTATTTTCTGGCTGCATTAAAAATATGAGCACAGGAGATCAGGTGTGCCTGCTAAAGGTGATGTTGGTATGCCATAGAGTAGAGTTTCTACCAGAGAGAGATTTCACTTTTTTCCTAACATCTGCATGTGGCAATGGGTAGTATCAAGAACTATTATTATTATATGGTTAACACAGTAAGAATAATAATAGTTGAATTGTTAGTAATATCACAGGGCTAATATATTAAGTAGCTACTGTTGTTTTTAGGCATGTGACTGTCACAAGAATCTAATTAAGTGTGCCAGGAGTGTCACTGCCTACAGAGGTTTCCAGTCTAAGGGAGCCAGATCAAGGAGCTGAGCCAGCAGTAAAGGGATGCACGTGGCCAGGCCCTCAGCTGCAGGAGTGAGGAAGGAGAGCGCTCTGAAGGGGCTGTGAGGTCATGGAAAGAGGTGGGGATAAGTCAGAGTAGCAGAAAGTGGAGTGCTGCAGGCTTGGCTGTATGAGGAGTTCTGGTGTGATGGAAATAGAAGGCTCATAGATGTATTGGCTGTTTTGCTGCCCAGAGCTCTGAGTCATGGCACATGGCTCTCAAACGAAATTCCATGTTTGCTAGCATCTGATACTTGGTTGATCAGTTGCGTTGTAATCCAAGCTGCCAAAACTTTTTTGATCAAAGATCCTGGAGAATCCCAGTCCGCCAGAGAGGCCAAAACACCATCTGCAGATAGGTAGATACTTTAGAGCTTCTGTGGTAATGCTCAGTTTGAAAGCAGAATCAAAGATAAACTTCTGGGGTTAATACTCAAGAAAAGCATCCTGGTTTGTATCAACAGAAAGATTTTACACATTATAAGCTGTTCTCCAGGAAAGCTTCTTCAGTGTCAATCTAAAGTGCGCACTGGAGGATGATTGTCTTGCAACACACATAGAGAGAATTCAACCATGAGAATGCAATCATGTTTCTAATAATTAAAAGTATGTACCTGCTTTTGTGTTCAGATATCCTCTTCTGGCCTGTGATTAAACTGTTCAGTATTAGCACATGAATACTGACTTGTACCAGCAATCATTTGTGCGAAATCTTGCCTCTGGAAGATGCACAACCCATTCTTCATTACCTTGTGTAATGAGCCAGGCCCATAACTTTCAAAGCCCCTGCTTTGGTGGTGTATGAAAATAACAGTGGGTTTGAAGTTGGTTTTATGTATTGATGCTCATTTTCTGTGACTGGATGGCATTTGCAGAAGTGTTGAGACTGCAGGCAGTCATCTGAGAAATTTCAAGAAAAGTAACTTTCTGCCTGTTGTGAGATATTTACTGGTGAGAATGACTTGTGTCAAATCACTGTCACAATGAGAGTAACTAGACTTCTGGATGTCCCTTCAAACCCAAGTTTTCTTGTGATTAAAAAATAAACAAATTTATCTGACTTCAGCAATGCTTACCAGCATGGAAGTCAGAATTCTGTCACATCGCAATAGCAATAGAATTTGGCTGCTCAGTACTCTGCAGCATTCCTAAATTTTACAGGACATGCAAAAATCTTCTGAATAACAAACTGTGTAGTAAAGTGTACAGGTTCTCCAGAGGGACCTGGCAGAGCCCAGAAAGCTTGGGTTGGGCAACTCGCTCCCTGTTGTATCCAACCATGATGTTCTGATTGTCTTTAGATGACTGAAAATGTATAATACCCTTGTGCTTAAAACAAATCGAAGATTGCATAAGAAATAATGTCACAGGGAATCTTAGCATGAGTTACAGAAGGTGGAATATGGCCCAGTGAAGTGGGATTTGCTCTATGTCACAAGCTCCAGCTGACTCCATGTTGGAGTCAGTCTTTGACCTTGAAAGGGTTACTTCATCATTCAGTGCCAGGAGATGCAGAAATTGGCTTTCACTCTCTTTTGCCTCTTTGTTTTTAAATTTTTTTTTGGCACGGAGAGCACTGGGTGGGCAGCCTCTGCTGAAGTGCTCAGTGTGTGCAGCAGCACTGAGCCAGGCTGAGCTGTAGGGCAGAATAATGGCACTCCAGAGAACTCTAAGTGAAAAGTTACATTTCAGAACATGCACCTTGCATTATTTGCATCCATCTCTCCAAGCCTGATACAGAGCATGGCACATCTGATTCCTGCTGAAAATTAGAGTGTAATTGCCAACTTAAATTGATACTGGCTTGTATTATCAAGGAGCTGGTGATATACACAGATGAATCAGATGTATCTCATCACCTCACAGACAGACATAACTTCCCACTTTTTTTCTTCAGCTGTTCTCAGGAAATACAGCTCTGAACAGGGATTTGGTTTATGATCATTTCTCCTGAGTCCCTGCTGTTTGTGAATTGCTTCTCTTGGAAAGTAACAGAGGTTTTTTGCATTAAATTCAGGGTGGAATCCTGGGGCTGTGCAGTGTCTCCCATGGAGTGGTCCTGGGTGTTCACAGCACCTTTACATCCCAGAATAGGGTGAGGGGGAGCTGCTCCCTGGTTTTTTGTCACACTGCTCTGCCATGGATCCCACCTCCCTTTGGACCAAAGATCTCCCCTTGCTTTTGAAAGCTGGCAGTGAGGACAGCTTGAGAACTGCCTGGATGAGGTGAAACTGTATTTCCTACAAAACACAGTGCTGCCACATCCTCTGGACTTTGCCTAATCCTGTCCAGATTATTACAAATTTCTGTGACTGCTGTAATTCACTCATTTCCCTGGCCTCTTCCATCTGCTCCCCAGCCCCTGATCCCCTTCTGCACTCACTTGCTGTGTGTGGAGCCCCACCAGCTCACTGGCTGGTGTATTTTAGCCCAGTTTCTTGGAGCAGGGCCTGCTGCCTCTGCGCATGCCAATAAATCCCATTTATTAGATCTTTTCACTTTTATTTTGGTGTATTTTTGTGCAGTGCAGACTGCATTACACTGGGGGATGTTCTGGCACTTCTCTAGATCAAGTTCTCTAGTTCCCTTCTGTTTCAAGGCTGGTTTATTGCTGTGCTCAGGGCTCCCTCAAGTCAGGAACCTGTCCCTGCAGCATCCTCTTATTGGGATGATAAACTTTGATAGGAGTTGATAAAGTTACAGGTGGCCAATAGTGCAAGAGCTTTCAAGAATGTTTGTTTTAAAGAAGCTATTTTTAACTTTAATTTCATCTTTCCACTGGCAGCTTAAAACCAGCTTCATGGCAAAGTCCCATCTCTTAAATCGAAGCAAGGACTGTAATGGATACCTGTAAACTTACAGGGATTTAGCCTTAATGTTTCAGCTGCAGAATTTTTGATTTGCGTTTTCTTTTTCATTTGCATTTTAATTCCTACATTTCTCTATGGATAAAAAATTACAGCGGAAATTATTTCAGGATTTACCCCAGATATTTTTACACTTATGCTATTGCTTTTTTAACTTTTTTAAAATTAAAAAACTACAGAATCTTGACTATGTTCTATTTGAAAACGAATGATATAGTAGCACATAGAGATTTAGGAATTCTATCTGGAATTCCTAAATCCTCAGAGATGTCACATTTGATTGTTCAAATATGCTCTTGGTGATCTTGTACAACAGTAGGTTTTCCCATATGGTTTTAAAAAATATCAGATAAATCATAAGTGGAGAGTGTATTGTCAGGGGTGAAAACTCACATGTTTCTATTTATAAATAGTATTAATTCTGTTATTTTAAAGCAATGACTGTAGCTGCCATCCTCCATGGTGTGATGTTTGCTTACTAGTGAAACCAGGAGTGTTCAGGAAAGCACAGAAGTCATGATGGGACTAAAAATCTAAATGTGTGTGTCCAGCAGTTGTTTGCTTTAGTTTGTGGAATGGAGTCTTTGGCATGTCATGGGTTGTTGATAGGCACAAGATCTCTGCTGTCATGGGGGTCACACTCCTTTGGCTTCCTCCTCTTTGTTCCTGTTCTTTGGGCACAGACCTTTGATGTCTCCCTCTTCAGGCAGGGGCCTGGGGGTGTTTTTGGGTGTTTTGTAGTGGTATGCACTCAAATGTAGTCACCTGTCACCTCACATCATAAATCCCACCTTAGGTTCCAACACCTTAATTAATTTTTGGGTTTACTGATGCCTGCACTCTGAACGAGGAGGTAAAGCACAATGAATGTGTCATTGCATTAGAGCACCCTGGTCAGAATTGCCTCTCTTACAGGGAAATCCAAGATAACTATCTCTGTTATTAAATGTGCTCCTGCTTTCTTAATAGCTGTATACCAGCCACTTTGCTGTTGTAATTGCTGAGCAGCATTTAAGAATGCACTGTTATCACCTGATGTGCATTTTCAGGAGAGTTATTAGGAAGGAAAACAAAAAGCAAGTTACTGTTTAACCATGATAAATACAAGTATTAAGTATGTGGTTGTCTTTCTTAGAACAGGTTCCTAGAAAATTAAAGCAAAACTGCAGAAAAATTAATGCCAAATACTCAATGCTCCAAAGAAGATCCAGCAGTAGGCAGAATTATTTAAATAGACTTAGTTTTCCTCTTATTTTTCTCCTTTCTGTGGTCACTTACTGGTATCAAAACAGGTCACTTCTTTCCATAAATACCTAGTTTCATTTTTCTGAGATGCAGACAATTGCATTTCTTTCCAAGAAAACCAGGATAGTTTACCAGGATGACCTTTCTTGTGTGTGTGTTCAGTTTTCCAGGACAGACTTTATTGCATTGCCTGCTCTTGATTCCCAAGTGAAAACAAAGATGCTGCTGCTTGTTGTCTGTGGGTTGTCATACTGAAGGTTGCTGTATGCTCCAATACATTTAGTTGTGTAGTACAACAAAGTGTTTATCTGTTCTTACATAGTCATTTTAGGCAGTAAATATTCCTTCCTTCTAGCCTGATAAATGCTACTTCTTCTGCCTGATTTGTGTTTCCTCTCAAAGTCCTGTCTCTGCTTTCTGTGTCTGAATAGCAAAGCCTTGTTGATAATTTCTTTTGTCATTTTTGCCCTGATTCTTTCAATTTTGAGTCACGATAGTCTCTGTTAATGTATGTGCAGTTCATTTTCACAGCGGGCTGATTCCTTTTTCTTCCTTCTCTGATGTCAAATATTATGTTTTCCCATAAACAAGTCTCTTATCCTGTGATATTTTGTTAATCACTTTGAGGTAGCTTATCAGTTGTTTTTGTTGTTTGTTTTGATTTTGTTTTTAAAAGCTTCAAATATCAAAGGTCTATTTTGCTCCTGATNCCAATAAATCCCATTTATTAGATCTTTTCACTTTTATTTTGGTGTATTTTTGTGCAGTGCAGACTGCATTACACTGGGGGATGTTCTGGCACTTCTCTAGATCAAGTTCTCTAGTTCCCTTCTGTTTCAAGGCTGGTTTATTGCTGTGCTCAGGGCTCCCTCAAGTCAGGAACCTGTCCCTGCAGCATCCTCTTATTGGGATGATAAACTTTGATAGGAGTTGATAAAGTTACAGGTGGCCAATAGTGCAAGAGCTTTCAAGAATGTTTGTTTTAAAGAAGCTATTTTTAACTTTAATTTCATCTTTCCACTGGCAGCTTAAAACCAGCTTCATGGCAAAGTCCCATCTCTTAAATCGAAGCAAGGACTGTAATGGATACCTGTAAACTTACAGGGATTTAGCCTTAATGTTTCAGCTGCAGAATTTTTGATTTGCGTTTTCTTTTTCATTTGCATTTTAATTCCTACATTTCTCTATGGATAAAAAATTACAGCGGAAATTATTTCAGGATTTACCCCAGATATTTTTACACTTATGCTATTGCTTTTTTAACTTTTTTAAAATTAAAAAACTACAGAATCTTGACTATGTTCTATTTGAAAACGAATGATATAGTAGCACATAGAGATTTAGGAATTCTATCTGGAATTCCTAAATCCTCAGAGATGTCACATTTGATTGTTCAAATATGCTCTTGGTGATCTTGTACAACAGTAGGTTTTCCCATATGGTTTTAAAAAATATCAGATAAATCATAAGTGGAGAGTGTATTGTCAGGGGTGAAAACTCACATGTTTCTATTTATAAATAGTATTAATTCTGTTATTTTAAAGCAATGACTGTAGCTGCCATCCTCCATGGTGTGATGTTTGCTTACTAGTGAAACCAGGAGTGTTCAGGAAAGCACAGAAGTCATGATGGGACTAAAAATCTAAATGTGTGTGTCCAGCAGTTGTTTGCTTTAGTTTGTGGAATGGAGTCTTTGGCATGTCATGGGTTGTTGATAGGCACAAGATCTCTGCTGTCATGGGGGTCACACTCCTTTGGCTTCCTCCTCTTTGTTCCTGTTCTTTGGGCACAGACCTTTGATGTCTCCCTCTTCAGGCAGGGGCCTGGGGGTGTTTTTGGGTGTTTTGTAGTGGTATGCACTCAAATGTAGTCACCTGTCACCTCACATCATAAATCCCACCTTAGGTTCCAACACCTTAATTAATTTTTGGGTTTACTGATGCCTGCACTCTGAACGAGGAGGTAAAGCACAATGAATGTGTCATTGCATTAGAGCACCCTGGTCAGAATTGCCTCTCTTACAGGGAAATCCAAGATAACTATCTCTGTTATTAAATGTGCTCCTGCTTTCTTAATAGCTGTATACCAGCCACTTTGCTGTTGTAATTGCTGAGCAGCATTTAAGAATGCACTGTTATCACCTGATGTGCATTTTCAGGAGAGTTATTAGGAAGGAAAACAAAAAGCAAGTTACTGTTTAACCATGATAAATACAAGTATTAAGTATGTGGTTGTCTTTCTTAGAACAGGTTCCTAGAAAATTAAAGCAAAACTGCAGAAAAATTAATGCCAAATACTCAATGCTCCAAAGAAGATCCAGCAGTAGGCAGAATTATTTAAATAGACTTAGTTTTCCTCTTATTTTTCTCCTTTCTGTGGTCACTTACTGGTATCAAAACAGGTCACTTCTTTCCATAAATACCTAGTTTCATTTTTCTGAGATGCAGACAATTGCATTTCTTTCCAAGAAAACCAGGATAGTTTACCAGGATGACCTTTCTTGTGTGTGTGTTCAGTTTTCCAGGACAGACTTTATTGCATTGCCTGCTCTTGATTCCCAAGTGAAAACAAAGATGCTGCTGCTTGTTGTCTGTGGGTTGTCATACTGAAGGTTGCTGTATGCTCCAATACATTTAGTTGTGTAGTACAACAAAGTGTTTATCTGTTCTTACATAGTCATTTTAGGCAGTAAATATTCCTTCCTTCTAGCCTGATAAATGCTACTTCTTCTGCCTGATTTGTGTTTCCTCTCAAAGTCCTGTCTCTGCTTTCTGTGTCTGAATAGCAAAGCCTTGTTGATAATTTCTTTTGTCATTTTTGCCCTGATTCTTTCAATTTTGAGTCACGATAGTCTCTGTTAATGTATGTGCAGTTCATTTTCACAGCGGGCTGATTCCTTTTTCTTCCTTCTCTGATGTCAAATATTATGTTTTCCCATAAACAAGTCTCTTATCCTGTGATATTTTGTTAATCACTTTGAGGTAGCTTATCAGTTGTTTTTGTTGTTTGTTTTGATTTTGTTTTTAAAAGCTTCAAATATCAAAGGTCTATTTTGCTCCTGATGATGCTTTCACATATTTTTCCTTTGACTATTATGGTGGTGTAAACCCTGAACCTTCAGCATTTGTGCTGCTAAAATGTGTAGTTTTTCATGTGGGCAAAAATGCAGGTTGTNCAATTTCTTTTCCAGAACTTTTCTTTAGGATGAGGACTCCTGATGGAAATGAGTGTAGAAGTAAATGGCTCTTCCCATGAACAGGCCATCAGTAAGAAAAGTGGTGGGATGTGTTGTTCAATGTGTCCCAGGGCACCCAAAAGCGGCAGGGAGGTAGCAGCTTTCACTGCAGACACTGCATTTTTCAGCACAGGGAAAGTGAAGGCTGACTGAAGCCTTCGTAAAAAAATCCAGTGCTGATCACGTGTGTGAGAAAAGTAACAGGTGAAATGCAGAAAAATGCAATGTGAGGTACATGAAGGTGGGAGGAGGAGGAGTAATCCTGAGCTCCTCTTTCTTTTGAGCATTATATCTCAGGAGCAAGATTTGGGGTAAGAAAGATTAGCTGAATTCTTCAGCAAAAAACCCCAAGCCTGTCTCTGCTAGGGTTTAGAAAGAAAAATGAAAATAAACCAGAGAATATCATTATGATGTTGCATGATGGTGCTTCTGGATCTTGAATATTGCATGTAGCTTTGGCCCCATCTTCATAAAGCTACAATGGAATTGGAAAAGGCCCATAAAAGTGCAGCCTGACTGATCAAATGTACTGAACAGGCTCCATAAAGGAAACAAATGGGATTCTCTCTCCTAAACAAATGCCTGAAGAGGTCTAGGAAACTGGGACGTGAAGATATCTTCCTGGTCAGCATCCAGCAGGAACCAAATGAATCTCTGGGTCAAAACAGAAAGGTTGATCTTCACTAAGTTGGTGGTAAAACTTTGGAATAC
>WBNQ01089483.1:65324-83316 GCA_013401375.1 Spizella passerina
AAAAAAAATTCTTTCACATAATAAATAGAAATAGACTGTGTGTGGTTCAGGATGTTCCTACCAATCCCTCCAGTCCTGCTGGAGGCTGGCAAAGTGCTTCATGGCAGGGCTAGTTATTCTCCTTGGATTACCCTGTTTTCCCATGCTTCCCTAGGCGGTTGCTCTGGGACATCTCAGTGACAGGCTGGTGGGCTGGATTGACCTTGTTCTTCCTTCTGTAATTTTGTGCCAAAGACAACTTTTTGCCCTCCTGTATTTAATAATGTGTGTTTTGTGGGGTGTGTTTATTAAACAGTGTTTTGCCATATTATGGGAGCGCATGTAACCATATATATATATATATGTGTGTGTGTGTGTGTGTGTATCTTGCAATATATGAATGGGTTGAAATCCATGTGTCTCAAAAGACAGGAGGAGATGCCCTGGATTCACACCACCTCCCACATGTGCTGTGGCTGCTGTAGCTGGCCAAGTACCAAGTAAACTCTCCTGAAGGCAAGGCTGATTGTAAGGTTGCCTCACAAGAAGGTTTCTATTCCTGATTTCCATGAGTGTGCAGAAAAAATGGAGATGGCAAGACTGCTTTTACAAGAAGAACATGGAGTAAAGGGAAAAGCTGGCAAAAGCCTTGGCGTGAAGGGTGTGTTTGTGTGGCTGCTGCTTGAGGCAGAGACAAAGGACTGGGGGTGAGGTGTTGCTCTGAACTTTGGTGTTGTGGAACCTTAGCAGGTTCCAAACTGTGTTTCACCTTTCTGAGTGCCCTCATCTCTTCCTGGCCCCTTCAGAGAGGGACTGCTGCAGTACAGATGGGCAGTAGATTTTGTCCTTGGAGAGGAATGCACTGGAAATGCAGCTTGGAAGCACCAGAGGAGATTGTGACTGATGCCTTGGTAATCAGTGAGATTCCTGCCATGTAATGGGAGCAGTGACTGCTCTGCTGTAATTTGGGTGGCACTAAGCTCCAGGCTTTGCCCAGTCCCACTGCATGAGTGAAGCCTGGTGGGATGTGTCCTGTGGCTGGAGTGCCCTTCTGGATGGTTACAGGCTGCTCAGGAGGAAGAGGCAGGGCAAGAGAGGTGACAGTGTGTGGGAAAGAAGGGTTGGAATGTCTGGAGTTCACAGCTGAGAGCCTCTGATTAAGGATCAAAGGACAAACAATGTGGCTATAGGATAATCTCATTTTTGTACGATGTTCTTTTCTTTGGACACACTGCTAGTTTATGATTCCTAGATAAAGATTTTGTGCAGACTAGAGCTGCTGCTGGCTGCAGCACAGTTCTTTCTCAGGTGATTCAGTTTGCTGAAGTTGAGACAGTATTACACATTTCATACTTAATTGAATGGCAGTGAGGGGAGTTCATACTTTTTCTGGAGTATGTTGTGTGAGTAACACTTGGAGACTCTGATAGCCTTGATTTCACTCCTTTTGCTGGAATACTGGGAATCTCTTCATCAGCTGACCTTTCAGGAGGCCTAAGCCTGGCTGAGCAAACAGGATAGCCTCAAACACCTGCTGGTGCAAATAACAGTCTCTGGAGCTGCACAGATGATCTGTTTACAACCTGGCTGTTGGTGAACTTCACTGACACCTCAGCTCAGCTGTGAGAAAAAGCCCAGAGAGGAGGCAAGTTGTAACCCTCAGTAATTTTGTTTTTACCTCCTCTGTGGCTTCTTTTCATCAGCTCGCTTAAAGGTTGAAAGAAGAGTTAATTCAAATGGCAACATCTCCCTTCATAAGAGAATCTGAGGTCAGGACAGCTGCTCCTGCTCACCTGTCGGCTCCCAGACTTTTCCTGTTGGCAGCAGGTGGTGGCCACTGAGAGTTGGGTTGTCTTCTTGGAGGACCCCAGGGGACAGAAATGAAGATGCCAAAACCAACCCATTAGCTGATGTTTGAAAATTCCTGGAAAGAGCTGTTTGGATGCAGAGATTATCACATTGCTAATTTGAGAATGAGATTGCAAGTAGAACCAGTGTTTAATTGCTAATTCCAGAAGATAATTGGATGTTATTCTTAAAGTGTTTTGTGGCATTACCAAAGGCTGGAAATATTTGGAATTATAGAATGGTTTGGGTTGTGAGGGACCTTTAAAGGTCATCTAGTCCATCCCCATCCTGCAATGAGCAGGAAACCATATGCCAAAGTCAATTGTATGGATTTTATTTAACAGTAAATGAGAAAAGGTGTCACCTTTATCATGTCTCAGGTTCCCTCAGGTGCTGTGACTCACAGCCCGAAGTTCCAGTCAGGCTCCTTCAGGGAGGGGGTGGGCTTTGGTGTTCACAGCTTTTTATACAGTTTTGCCATAATGGGCAAAAAGTCCTTCATAGCACTGTTTAAGCCATTAACCAAACCATTTCAGTCTCTCACAGTAAGCCAAAAGCATTTTTTGATAGAAAAATACAAGTCCAAGTGTTACCTGTCATCACAGTTGCTCCTCAGCACAGCAGTGTGAGAGGCAGGGCTGCACAGGCTGTCAGCAGCCTCTCAGTGTGTTAGCAGGGACTCTGCTGCTCATCCTTGTCCTCACAGACCCCACACACCTGCACTGCTCTGTGGGGTTTGGTTCTGAGGGGTGCACAAAGCAGATTTTGTGTTTGCAGACTCCTACACTGAAGATATGGTGATGTGTGTACTTTTTTCACTTGTCTGTCTTTTCTTTCCTGAAGATTTTTGTCATTTCAAGGCTTAAAAACCCAAACAAAACAACAAAACACATTACCTAGAGCCCCAGGATTATTCTATAGAAAGCCCAAACCACAGCTTTATGTAGTGGCTCAGTCCCTGCCTAAGTGCAGGAGCAGTTACATCTGTTCAACTCTCACCTTTATTGCATGTTCAGACACATACAAAATCAGACTCCTCTGGCCTTCTCCTGGGCAATCCTTTGGTTTGTTTAATGTGCTGTGGATCAAGGAGGAGCCTCAGCACTGCAGGAATGCCCACAGGGATTGTAGTTCTGTCACAAACTGTGGAGAGTCCTGTGATCCCACTCCCACCTGGGGATCCCTGCTGCCAGTACCACACCAGTGCCATGGTTTCTGTTCCATCTATGCAGAGTTGCTTCTGATTTAAAACATCTATCCAGTGTCCAAGAATTTAGTTCTTGGGTGCTATCACCATGTGCATAAAGAATATCCTGATGTCAGGAAGGTATTTTACCTCTGTGCAGATCTCAAGGTTATCCCATAAACCTGACACATACAGCTTGATACACAACTTGCATGTCATCAATTTCTGCCTAAAACCTGTTGGGAGAGAAAAACCTTCTAATTCAAAGAGAAGGGCTGATGACAAACTGCATGTTCTGTAGACTTTGGGCAGTGCTTTCCCTCCAGAGCCATCTCCTCCTGAGCAGGATGCAGCAGCTCCAATGGACTGGCTGGTCTGGACACTCACATCTGCACTGCCACGGTCATCCTTTAATTTCATTTATTCACATTATTTCTCTCTAGCCTGCCCCCTTCTTGGCTGAGCTAGCACCCTGAATGCCCAAGAGACTCTTTTCCTTTAATGAAGGCTTCCTTTTCAGTTAAAAAAGAAGCTATTCAAATTCATTCTTTTGTGAAAAAATCAGGGATATTGCAGTCTCAGCCTGAGTTCTGCCCCCAGACCTCACATTGGCTGGGAGAGATCTTAATTAACTTCCTGCTTTCTCTGCATTGGATGGCTTCAAAAGTTGGGCTCCCTGGGAAATATTGTCCTGATTTTTCTTCTCTCATGTTATGATGTAAAAGTGAGGTGGTACCCTGGTCTTGTATCAATAGGGTGCTGAGTGTACATTTCAATAACTTTTTACCACTAAAAAGATTTTAAAAATTAAGCAGATTTATTGTAGCATGTTTCGTAGTAAGAAATGGAGCTGTTGAGCAGATTGAGAGGAAATCTTATGACCCCAAGGAATATAATTTTCAGTGCATCTTCTCCCATTCCTTCCTTTCTGTGTCAAAGCAGCTCTTTAATGACTTGGAAACCTAAAGCATCAAGTGGAGGATGTGAAGCCCTCTCAGGGTGTAGCTGTGACTGCAGTTTTCATGTTCTCATCTCTGGTTCAGTTATTCAGCATTTCAGACTTAAAAATGAAGTGTGTGTATGTGCAAGGTGTGCTCAGGAGTGTAGAGAGGCCTATAAATTCTTTCTCTTTCCATTTATTGCATGGAGGTGAAAACACTGAAAGGCACAATATTTGTGTCTCACTCTCTGAGGCTGCAGTGGAAGCCCACACAAGTCACTGGGGGAAAGCAAAGCAATGGAGGGAGAGGGCTGTGCCCTGGCATCCAAGGGCTGTCAGTAAAAGGGGGCTATGGTGGCATCTTACCTGGGAATGCAGCTGCAGTTTGGAGTCCTTTGGAACCTTTAACAAAAAGATAAAATTTATATGATATTTGAAAAGGAGCAGCCTGACTTTACAGACTGGAGTTCTCCCTTCCTTCCACATCATCTCTTACCTGCAATGTAGACACATCTTTTAAAAGGTGGAAAAAGAGATGGAGAAGAAGGGAAAAGAAAGTTAAAAATCATCCAAATTATCACACAGATTTGAATGGCAGTGATTCCCCTGCTGAGCAAGATGACCCACAACATGATTTGATTCCTCCCTGTGCTGCCAGGGCCAGGTCCTGAGATCAGAAGCAGAAGTCTTTGGTCTGCATGCAGAGAATAAGAAAAGATTGTAGAAAGCCAAACCACTAGAGCTGCATGGGTTTTTACTGCCTTTTGGAAAACGTTTAAATCATTACTGGAGTGTTCACACCTCTCTGCTGGCTTAAGCCAAAGGTCTGTGGCCTGTTATGCTCTTTTCAACAGAGGCAAAGCAGAGTGGAAGAATAGGGAAGTCATGTAGTGATGATTCCTTAAGATCCTGGATTATCTTCTGAAAATGTGTGCTTCAGGCACTTCTGAACCAAATATTGTGTCTCTTTACTCAATGGACCTCAAGGGTTTTCCTTCCTTTAATTTGCAAGATGTATTTTGAAGCTCTGTTAGTTTTTGACAGCCACAGCATCCCGTGGTGAAGAGCCTTGCAGCTTCACTGTGCACAGTATAGAGAAATTTAAATCACAGGATTAAAACATGAGGAAAGAATGTATTTCTATTATATAATGTTTCACTCTTTGAAAAGAAAGTGAACACTTATGTTGGTTACATTAAAATTGTTATTATAGGACCTGTTGTCAGTTTTTTGCCCAGATGGAAATATGTGCCTGTTCATTTATCCTTCCCACAAAATCCATTCCATGCCTTTGATCAGACTTCTTGTTTGCCCCTTGCTCTTTCCAAATCCATGGTATGTTTTTGCAGATGGGTGCTTTGGAATTGCTAACAGCACTCATGGTGCAGGTGCACTGCATATTGATGTGAGCAACTGTGATGTTTTCCCTGTTCTGTTCTGCCCCTTTCCTAATAACTTGGAGCATTCAATTCCCTTTTCTGACCTTTAGAGAGCACCCTGCTCAAGATCTCATGGAGCAACATGTGTGGCATATTCTAACCCCAGTGTCTCAGTTGGCTCAGAACCTGCCATTGCTTATATTGATCTAAGATTGCATTTATGCATGATGGAACATTCCTCTGTGATGAATTTCTTCTCCCCACACTCACTCAGTGTTGCAGAATTGTGGTGCTGGTGTTCCCAGCTGTATCTCATTGCTGACATCCTGGTGTCATCAGCAGGCTCTGAGCTGCTCACCGTGTGTGGCACAGTGTGTCACCTCCCACCCTGCACTTCCCAGTGCTCACCTTCCTGGCAGCTCCTGAGGTAGGGGAAAGCCTTCAGTCCCAGACAATGCTTACTCTGTGAGCTTTGGGGACAAACATGGCAGTTAAGATTATTTTTTGTTAAGGGAAAGTCTTTTAGTTTCATTGTTTACCACAAAACCTTTGAGCATTGCATTAAAGGCACCTTAATCAATCCCTTTACTTTCCCTTTCCCTGCTTCCAGGCAGTGCTTTTGCCTCCTAGGAAGAAGTCAGCACCTGTAACTTATTGCCACTTGTGGTCTGTGGATAAACCAATAGTGTGCAGGCTCAATGTGGGGCCTGGCAGCATGGGAGGAACCCACCTTGCACAGGCATTTTGCAATTGTTGCTCATAACCCTGGTCTGTCTTGTCAGTATAGTCAGAAAGTACTTGTCCTCTTGATAGCAGTCATTAGATTGCAAAATTAGAAAATCAAGATAAACAGGACATGAGCTGTCAAACCAGAGGCAGGTTTCCAAACTGGACTGCATACTGAAAAACTGGGCAGCAGTGAGTGTGTTGTGAGAACAGGTCTGTTGTTGTCTCTGTGTTTGTGTTTTAGTATGCAGCAAAGGTCAGTTCCACTCTGGGAATTCTACTGAAATGTTTGTCTCTGGAATGGTGCCTGCAGATCAGTGAGTGAGGGCTGCATACTAAACTCCAGCCCATGCAATATTAGTGCCTCCTCCCACCTCCAGTGGCTGCTGTGAGCCAGGCTGGAATTCATGCTCTGTGTGCTCTGGAGGGACTCTGTATTCCAGAAGGAAATGGAGAAGGGGACTGGTGACCAGGGCTCTCCTTGCAGCAGGTGTCTGAAAGGTGACCCTGTATTTTCCTGATCTGTGGTGGAGGACTCAGCAGGTGTTTTCAAACTAGAGAGTGTACAGCTCACTGGAAGGTGGGAGTTGTTGTTGATCACTCTGTATTGAAGATGAAATGAAGGCAGTGCTGGAAAAGCCACACTGCAGTTTGTCACAGGACTGTGAGCCTGCCCCAGCACAAGTGGGTGTTTTCAACAGCCCTCCATGGAGCAGAGTGTGGGGACATGGCTGGGACAGAGCTGTGACATGGAAACACTTTCAGAAATCACGTCAATGTAGCATAGGAAGTTTCACAGCATAGAACATGCAGTGAAGGGAAAAGCTGGCAAAAGCCTTGGCCTGAAGGATGTGTTTGTGTGTGGTTGCTGCACAAGGCAGAGGAGAAAGCACTGGGGGCAAGGTGTTGCTCTGAACTCTGATGTTGTGGAACATTGACAGGTTTCAAACTGTGTTCCACCTTTCTGAGTGCCCTCATCTCTTCCTGGCCCCTTCAGAGAGGGACTGCTGCAGTACAGATGGGCAGTAGATTTTGTCCTTGGAGAGGAATGCACTGGAATTGCAACTTCACAGCAAATCCAGGAGCTGGGGAGTGGGGACAGGCCTTCTGCAAAGACAGGTTTGTCTGAGCAGGGAGCTGACACTGGAAGTTTATTTTCAGATAAACATCAGGTGGCATGGAATGGCTGGACAAAGTGTCTTGTAGAGGTTAGTTTTTAGTAATGACTTCATTTTTTGTGCCATATTCAAGGGAGAAAGGAAATTGTCAGAGAAAATGTATCCCTATCCATTGAATATTTAGTGCAAGAAGGCATCTGCCATGCTAAAAATTTGCCAGAAAGAATTTCCACAGTACTGTTATAGAGCAGTTATCTAACAGTTTTTATGGTCACTGACAGATGGAACTCTAAAGTTTTCTGGTCTAATTATGTTTACTAAATATTAACTAGTTGTCCTGTACTATGATTTCTTTGTTCTGAATCCCTCTCATAGTAAAATTTTGTAAGCAAGAACCCTGCCCTGTGCTTAACTTTTAGTTTTATTATTTAAAGACTTTGTGATTCCTGATTAGAAGTTCTGAAATTCTGGGTACTTGCTGGCAGAAGTTGTTTATTTGAGTATTTGTACCAATATTAGATAAGATTCCTTGAAAATATAAGAGATCAAGGTTTCAAAAGGATTCCAATGAAGCCAGAACTGAAAACCTGGAGAAATCAGAGGGAGATGGAAGACAGCAGAATGAACTGGAAAATTTCCTTATTGTACACTTCTATTGTTTTAGTACAGGTCTTAGACTATTTGGAGTTTTCTCTTAATGCTCCACTTCCAGGAGTCCTGTGATTCCTGTGGAGTCCTGTGATTGGCAGAAAAGTAGATCTTAATTAAAGGTACTTCAGGAACTCATTGATTGAAAAAAATAAAATCACAGGAAAAGATATTTCAATAGCATTAATGTAAAGATGGAGGTGCTAGAAGGCAAATAATGTATTGCTTTTGAAAATGTGACTAGAAAGGTGTCAATGCTTACTTTTAAATATATTTCAGACTGGCTTTGACAGTTTTTTGCTTAAACTTACAGTTTTCTTGGAGAAACTCATAATGCTTTCTTTAATGTTTCAACTTACTTGAAGTTTTACATTAACAGAACTATAAATACCTGAATTGCCAAGAGTTTAGTTTCTTCCATTGAGTTAGAGAAATTTCTGCCAGTAAAATGAATACAAGAACACGCAGGCAATATTCTATGAATGTCTGCAGGTGGAAGCATAAGCAAGTAAGAAGGACTCCTAAAATCACTGAATAAGTACAAAGCCCAGTCACAGGACATGAGGAGTTTAGTTGTCAGCACTGTGTTGGCTTCTCACAGGAGGGTATTGATGCTCTATATCTGAAGTTCTCCTCCATGCTTTTCTGGGCTTTGAAGCCATTCCAGCTTCTAACCTAGAGAGACAGGTCTTCATGAACTCCTATTTCCTATGGAGAGAGGGCAGTTTAAAGAAATTGCCTAAATCTTTGTCCCCTAAGGAAAGGAAAGCTCCCTCTCTCATGCCAAGAAGGACAGTGGCTTCCTCTTGTACAGAGCACACAGACCTGGTTATCTGAGGGCTGAAGAGCTCCATGAGGATCAAGGTGCTTCTTTACAGAGATATCACCTGGTTACCTGAGCTGGGCTCTGCCTTTGGCACTCAGAATGGTGCAAGACTGAGAGCTTGTCTTTCCAAATGACCTTCTCTTGTCCTTTTAATGGCTCCTCAGGGAGAACAGTGAGGGCCTGGCACAGGCTTCCCAGCTGTGGCTGCCCCTGGATCCCTGGGAGTGTCCAAGGCCAGGCTGGACTGGGCTTGGAGCAACCTGGGATAGTGGAGAGTGTTTGTGCTCATGGCAGGGGGCGGGACTGGATGGGCTTTAAGGTCCTTTCCAACCCAAACTGTTCTGAGATTCCACAATCATTCTTTGTTTATCTAAAGATTTTTCTGAACTGAAGAGCTGAAGAGAAGCTACTTGTGTAGATTGGCAGAAAATATTTTGTAGTAAATCATCCTGTGTCACCCTACATTAGCCAACTGTGTCTGCCTCAGAGGAGCCTTGAGCCCTGCTAGCTCCAAATCCGAGCAGCAGAAAGGAGCAATGAGCTCAAAGCTGCCACAGCCTGGAGGAGCTGCCCTTTGCCTCAGAGGAATCAGCTCCATTATTTTCTGCAGCAGGTATTTTCAAATGCCAAGACCCTTGCAATTTCCATTTTATTCATTGCCCGTTGATTTGATCAAATGTAAACTCCAGTCTGTTATAGTTAATTCATTAGTTGACTGTGGCTTTAGTTCAAACCTTAATTTGGTTAGCAGGGTTCAATTTTAGTCAGTGTTGTGCTTTCTTTTTTTGCACTTAGCTACTAATTTTTAGTAGTACAAACTTATTTTCTCTCAGTCATAAGAACAGGCTATGCTGAGAAGGTCAGGGGGAGTCCAAGGGAGGCATCTGAGAGTCTATGGCTCCCCAGTTCTCTGTCACAGTTAATCTGTGACTCAGAAAATCAGGATGCCATGTGGATGATACATGTGGAAGTGGAATATTTGACTCAGCTTGAAATACAAACAAATCACAGCAGGTCCTGTACATACAGATTCATCCTGTGTGAGAATAAGTGACCATAATCCAAGTACTAGGGAGGAAAGAAAGGCCACCTTGGGTAAATCTGTGTCTTCATTCAGCAGTTTTCTCATACTTCTGAGGAGGTGGAATGAGTGAGTTTATTTTCCTGTGAGCTCTTCTCCCTGTGCTGTTGCTTCCTAATGTGCCAACTGCATCAATTCTCACTTCAGCACAGGCAAAATAACAGAGTAGTAAATAGCAAGATATGCTGCAGATGGAAAGATCCAAACTCACAGATCCTATGCATGAAGCAGTTTCTCATTTTAAGCAGTGGAAATTTTCATTGACATGAATGGGGTCACAAGTTAACTCTATGAATCTATGCCTGCTTAACCCATGAATTTCCATCTGCTCAGAATGGTCCTATATAATTATTTGGAAATTAATGACTGATCTGTAGTATTCTAAGATCTCCTGGAGTGGAATACAGGCCTGTGTAGTGCATAGCAGTGGGAATGGGTGGGGTGAAGTGTCCTTCAGCAATGCTATTTCCAGCTTGAATCAATGAATTTTTTGCTAACTTGACAAAAAGCATCCTATTTCTTTAGGGCTTTTATATGCACAGAACTAAAAGGAGCCTCATCCAGGTTGCTTCAGCCGGTCCAGGGAATTTGTGTTGATCTTGGGGGTTTTAATTAAAGCAGAGAAGTTGTTTTATTTAACAATTCAAGTGCCTGCCTGTTCCTTCCTGGGTTTCTGTGAAGCTTGCAGTGGGTCGCAGGTGGAAGGAAGGAGAATGAGCCTCTCTGTTATTTATTTACCTTGGGGTCAGTCTGGGGGCTCCACCAGGCTGGTGTGGGAGTCAGTGCCTGTGAAAGTGAGGGATTATGCAGGACAGGAAGGATCAGACTGAAATTCAGAAGGGAGGTCTCTGGGGAAGAGTGGAGGGATTTTCAAGTGAAAAGATCTGCTTGATTGCACCTCTGAGGAGATGTGGAATGAAAAGGAGCAGAGGCTGGAAAAGGCAGCAGGAGGAGCACAGACATGTTCTCCACCCAGCTGCTGTAACTGGAGGTGACAGTGGGGACACCTTGGTGGGAGTGAGAAGGGGCTGGAGGGAGAATTGTGTTTGGGTTTAGTTTGTCAGTGATGCAGCGGACAAGGCTGTCTGTCCCCAGAGCGTGGGCACTACCCTGTGCAGGTTGGCCTGACAGGTGTGACAAACACAGCTCTGGGCTGTGCCCAGTGCCTTTGCTTCCAGTCAGGGCTGCCAGGAGGCTGCAGCCAGGAGCAGGAGGGAGGTGAGCTTGCACCTTGAGTTTATCTGGAAAAAGCAGGTGCTTCTGAGCTGCTCTGTGCTGCTCAGGCAGCAGAAATGCAGAGCCTACTGCAGGGCAGGGGCTGGTGAAGCTCTGAAGGGTCTGTTCTCACACAGTGCTGCAGATGTGGAAATCTGCAGCAAAGGCATTCCATGAAAGCTCATCCCCTACTGAGGAAGCAGCAGCCCTGAAGCAAGCACTCACAGGATTTTGTAGCCAATGTAGTGCCTAAACTTGACTGGCAGAATGATATTTCAGTGTTAAATTTGACATTTTTCTTTGTCTTTGCTGGCACAGTGTCTGATCAATGAGGAAATGGAAGGCAGCTGAAAAGAGAAAGTACTAATAAAAAGCAGGAGAAATATTTGCAGCTGGTAGCAAAAATATTCCTTTCTCTCTACAATAAAATATGAACTTTTTTATATTTCATAGGGTATTTTTAGGGTTAGTTTTTAGGAATATCTTTGCTACCAACTGCAAATGTTTTTCTTGCTTTTTATTAGTACAATCTCTCTACAATAAAATATCAAATTTTTTATATTTCATAGGGTTTTTTTAAGGATTGATGCTATATACTTTACATCCCACATCAAGTTTTCTGTGGTTAATGCTAGTCCGAAACTTTGCAGAGGATAAGGTCTTTATGCTGTCATTTTATACTGTCACACTGCTTAGGGAAACAGGGTGTTCATGTAAGAGCTCAGGAGAGATGTAATTAATATTCTTGCAGAATATTTTAGATACTACATATTAATTTAAGATATAGATCTTTTACACATCTGTGTACAAGAAGATAAAGACTCTTGACAAAACCAAGGGGTCTTTAAAGTACTGGGAGAAATAAAATGTGTAAATATTTGAAAACTTGCAAAACATGGATTTATTGATGAAACTAGAAATATGAATCTATGAACACTAATCAGTAAAAGAGTTTAGGTTTTGTACTGTTAAAAAAATACCGTAAAACTCCAAGAACTGACAGGCTGATGAAAGACAGATACTGTGGTAATTTTCAACAGCAATTCAAAAAAAGAAAACCAAGGCAAAAAATGAACCCCAAAGCAAAACAAACAACAAATACAGGAAGAAAATTAGGCCTGATAGTTACTCTCTTATTAGTTAAAAAAGATTTTATGGTACAAGAACAGTGTCATGAGTATTTCAAAGGCAAACCCAGCATAAATTAGAGCATTATTTGTAAAGAATAAGTACTGGAATTAACATACATGTTTTTACTAACAGAGCTGCCAAAATGCTTTTGAAGAATGAGTGTATGAACTTTTGTGCTGAATCAAAATTGATTTATTAGCTGTAGAAGAAATCCTTCTTTTTAAAATTTAAATAACTGTAAACCTCTACTACTAAAGCTTGCTACAAGGACATGAGCTTGCTGACTTTTAAAAAATCTTTGAAACACTACATGACATCTAGATGAAATTAAATGCAATAAATGGTGTGAAGCTGTTCATTCATTTGATATTTCTGTGTTTTGGATAAAGGGGGAAGGACATTAAAAAAAACCCAGGTGTGTCTGGGCACTTATTAACAACACAGAATTCTACAAGTCCCATTGTGATCAGGGTAACTTGTCTGTTTCCTTGTGCTATGGATAAGTTATTCTGATTTCATGGTGCAGGAGAACTAACTTGGAAAAAAGCCACAACCAACTATTTTTTTTAAAAGAATAAGAGCCCTAAGTATCACAAAAACAATTTCTTGAAATCACTGTTTTTGCTCTTGGCTGACATTATTTTCCTGGGAAAAGAAACCATGGCTTGGTTTGTAGGCTTTAATGCAATATGCACTTCATTGCCATGGAACTGAAGGTTTTCCTCATGTATCTCTGTAATATTTCAGCCTCAGAACTATCAGCCATGGTAATTTTAATTTAAATGGCCTTAGAAAAGTACTTTAGTCTGCTGTCAAAATACTCCTGAAATGCAAAATATTCTGTATGGCCTTATGCAGTGGGCTCTGTGATAAGACATAGGAGCATTATCTGAATTTCATCAGGACTTGAGAGAAATACTGCTAGGTATGGCAGAGAATTATGGAAACCAAAAAGGATTAAAGAGGTACTGTAGAGAAAAAGCTTTTACTTGAATTCAGAAATCATGCATTTTATATATAACAAACACTCACTTGTAAATTCACTGCTGTGAGACCAAATTACACTGCAAAGCATTTCTAAGACTTTTTTCCATGTGTTTTTTTCTGACTACTTATATTTCAGAAGTATGCCAATCTCTCCTTGGTGAGCTGTTAAAGTTCTCATTTCTCTTTCTTCTTTTTCCTACCCACTGCCTGCTGCAAACTGGACTCAGTCATTCAGTGAGTATCAGTTTTCTTCACTGGGGTGGTCAGTAATTTTTCTTGGTATCCTTTGCCCTTCATCAGTTGGAAATCATCATCTATGCCCTCTCATAAAGAAATCTGGTGTGCTGTTCTAGCTCCAACAAACAAACTCTCAAGCCATGGCTGACAGACAAATCCTGTTTATCATTGGCTGGGGTCTCTGTACAAATCACAAACGGGACAGCACTGCTGAGGAACTGCCTTGAGCNTGCTAGATAAACTTTTATGCATCTCAGGGTGTTATTCTAGACAAGCATTAATACACAGACCATTGTTGCATTTATCCTTGCTTTTCTACGTTTTACATAATTTTCTGCTGACCAATCTCATGGCTACTGCTTAGCTCTAATCACAGTTCTGCTGTCTCTGATACCTGGCTTTTGCAGCTTTCCCAAAACACTCTAATTTTATAAATTCCCACACTGTTTATCCTGGTGAGCAGAGTTATTTCCTCAGGTAGGTTTGGCCAGTGGAATAGCATTGGCCTTGCCCACAGAGCAATTCTTCCTGCAGGGCTGGGACAGGTGGAATACTCTCATGAGTGAGGCTGCAGAGGAAGGGAAATGCTGCACCTGACCCAAGCCTTCCCTTGCCAGGCACTTTTGGGTTTGCACTGACCCCACCTTGTGTCCTGTGTCACTGCAGACGTTTGGGTCAGGAGCACTTTGCTTCCAAGCATCTTCCTTATTTAGGTGTTCTGTGGTGGCTCTTAAACTGCAGGGTAAGCAAAGAGCTCCTTTTTCCTGCAAGTTGGTGAAATGAGCTAATTTTGATGTTAATTTGGAGATGTTTGTAAAAGGCAGTTAATCAATATGGTCTGTACTGAGTAACAGAACTGACAGTGACAACTGGTGCTGTATGGAATACCTGATTTTCTTGTAATTACATATTTATTTCCTGTGTTCCATAAGCAGAATTTACAGGCTTGCTTCCTTGGCTTGATTCCCTGTGGATGAAGGAAAATCAATACAAACCAAGGCCCAGTTTTGCAAATATCTGTGCTTGGGTTTAGTGTACTTAGTCAAATTCCTAATAATTTGGAAGGGCAAATCTTCATGTAGAAAGAGAGAATAGATAATTTATTTTTATCTCAGTGGAAGCACACTAGGCATCTTTGCCTATGAATACCACAGCCATGATTAAGTAATAATTATACTGCTGGAGGTAACTTCAGGGGGTAAGAGGCTTGAAGTATTGGCTTTTCAGCAAAAGCAATGTTTTATATATGACATACTTATTATGAAAAGGATTCTTGTAGAACAAGCCTCAGAGAGAGACCACACCAAAACTAGTTTTCTTTACTTTGATATTTGTAAAGGAAACCACATTTTGGTTTATACTTTTAGTTTTTCTTTTATATTCTGGTATGTTGTTTTGGAAAGTGGTAGTTTTAGGATTCAGAAATGAGGTTGAATCAATCTCCAGTTATGACCTGTCACCATAGGTGGGCTCTGGTCATTGTATTGTGAAACCTGCTTTTATTTTGAGTAGGCAGACCTGCAGCAGGCCAGGATGTGGTAAAGCTGCAGGAACTTGGGTGAGGTTGGGCAGGCTGTGATGCATCCTGAGCTTTTCTTTGGTTGTGACTGCTCCTGAGCTCTTGATTGGGATCCTTCTGCTCAGTGTGTAACACTCAGAGTCAGGTGGGCCTACTGGAAATGGGTGCTGATGTTTAAAACCCTGGGGAAACATTCATCATCTCTAAAAGCCCAGATCTAAGGAGGTGCAACAACAATTAAATAATAGGTGGTGGTCAGATCATGACTCACTGGTTCATATCTGCATTACAGAAGGAAGTCTGAGCAGTTTGTGGTGCTGTTGATACTCCGTGCCTGTGTTCTCTGTGCTCCTGTTGGGAGTGCTGGGATCACCCTGTGAGTGGTGAGAAAGTTGTGGTAAAATACATGGAATGCTAAACCTGCATTCCATTTTCTGGAAGCTGATTTGGAAGGACTTCTTGTTGTCCCTGACGTCCCAACCTTTACATAACAGCTGGGTAAGTGCTGTCAGGGAGAAGAGAGGTGTGTGTAGTCTCACAGGCAACTTCGCAGGAGATGAAACTGCTACAAATTCAGGCCAAATGTAATTCTTTGCTATGATACAGAGTATTTGAAGAGAAGGTAACAAAGGAAGAAATTTCTGAGGGTTTAGGTAGGTTTGCAGTTGAAAATCCCACTTGAATATTTTGCTTCCCTTTCCAATGAGCTACTTTGGAACCAGAAGTTGTTCAGCAGGTGTTTGTGGGGGAGTGTTGTGGGGTGTCCTGTGTTGGGGTGACCCACATGTGATGTCTCACAGCTCTGAACCCTGCAGCTCCTGTGACCTGGCTGTGACCAAGGTTCCATGGACCACAGAAGCTGCTGGGACTGCTATTAATTTACCCTTGAGGAATTCTCACGTGGATAAATAGCCTTTTGCAAGGTGAAAGAAGTCACTGTTTTCCTGAAAGTACCAAAGAGAGTGTTTCCTGTTGGCTTTTGTGGGGTTCTTAATGAGCTCAAACCGTGCAGTGTTCTTCAATTAACTTTGATTATGCTTCTGTATAATTTATTTTGAACAATAACTGGAAAATTAGTTTTCATTTAGGAAACAATTGGAGCTCATTGTGTCTTGACCTCCTATACACTTATGTAATTTTAATGAAGACAGGATTGAATTTTATTAGGGACGAGATGAATGTTCTTGGGAACAGAATCTTTCCTCCCCAAAAATGGCAGCAAGAATGATGGTGATGAAGGGAGAGAGAAACAATAGAACATCAATATTTTCATTCTTGTAGGATTTTATGTAAGAGTGAACAATCAGATGTTAGCAGAAATAGAAATCTTTGGAGGCATCTGTGCTATGTGATAATATTTTATCACATTTTCTTTTGTGCCTGATAGACAGAATTAGTTTCTGTGCTGCTGGGGAAGAGGAAGGGCAGCTGGAATGGAAAATAATATAAGAAGGGATGGTGTTTTCTCAGGGTCCTGATGCTCAGTGCTGCACATCTGCTCCACTGGGGTAATTCAGAGATATATTTAATAAAAGTCTATAGAACGTGCACAGCTTTCAGAAGGTATTTTCATTCACTGTTTTATTGCAGTTAATATTACTCCTTTTCTGTTTCTTAGGGAAACTTTGGATTCTTTGAGTTCCACTTGAACTTCTCTGGCCTTGCTAGTGCTGTAGGGGCTGATGTTCCTCACAGTTAGCTGGCATTTGCACACCCAAAATTTCTCTAAAATACTTTTTTTTGGTCTTTTTTTCCCACCCATTAGGAAAGACTTTAAGACATAAGAGGCAGCATAAACCTCTAAAAATATCATAAGATTTAAAAAAAGTATTTTAGAGGATAAACCCGTCTAAAATAGGGATTTTAGAGGATAAAAACCTCTAAAATTCTCATCAGAGGCAGTATAAACCTCTAAAAATATCTGGATGCTTTCTACATGGAAAGCAACTGAGTAGTGAAATAGATGTCATAGTGTGTTTGGGACATGCACTTTGGGGACATAGCTATGTTTTGATCAGTGATTTGTGGTTTTGGGAGAAGGGAAGAGACAAGGCAGGTTGAAAAAGATGCCATGTGTGTCATTCCTGACAGGGAGAGTAGTGTTCCTATAGTGTGTAAACTCACTCTAGATCTTTTAGTGCTATAATAATGGGAAAAATGTGCTTTTATGCAGACATCTCAAAATTTTTAAAAACCCTTTACAGTGTCTCAGTTCTGAAAGACTCTTTCAGATTTGAGACTGTTTTGTTGGTCACAAATTCATTTCAGGTCTAAGCCTATCTGTTGGGGCTGTTCTTGTTTCTTTTTAATTAATTGTACATCATACCTTAACTCATTGATTAAAACTCAGAACAAAGTGTGTCACCAGCCTCAGACCTGGCATGTGAAATGGCATTCCAGCTGCACTTTGCTTAGTGGGCAGCTGCAGGTTGCCTCTGGACTCACTTCAGGTGAGCTCCTGCAAAGGCCAGGGACAGTTCCTGGGAGGGTCTGTGCAGAGACACAAGATTTATGTCAAAAAAATGAAAAGAAAAATCAATTTTAATCAATTTTAATAAAGAATTTGCATGTGGGGCCCTAGAGAGTGGTGTGCTGCACCTTATCTTGAATTTCATGGAGTGGTTTTGAATTTTGGACCATGCTGCCTTGTTAAAGGCTGGTTTTGTTAAAATGTATGAAATTTCTTGTTAAAATATGTAAGATTTGGTGCTGATGTTCTTTCTAAGGAAATATGAGTGCTTTTTTAGGATATGCTATCCAATCATAGATGCACATTTGCAAGAAAATTTTTCTCCCTGCTGCATTGCAAGACAAATTCCCAGCAATTCCTTTAAAAACTGCATCAGAACTAGTTTGCTGTGAATGTTGCACTGCAGTTCTTTTAGCAGTGTGTAAATCCTGTGGCCTGAGAGCCTCTTGGAATGTAGGCTTTCTCAGGGGGGAATCATCCAGGTGCTTTGCAGCAGTGACTGTGGTAAGGTAGATCAGAAGAAAGCAGAATGTCCAGCTGGAGAGCAGAGATGATCCCTGAGGCTCATGGCCATTTTCAGCAGTGTACTGATGCTTAAAGACTGTAATCTTTGTGGACAGTTGATTTGCTGTAAATATGATGATTTAAAAAGATAATTAGTTGTCTGGTATGAGCTTGGAATTGTCCCCCCTTTGGGGAGAA
>WBNQ01089484.1:0-17403 GCA_013401375.1 Spizella passerina
ATCACAATTCAGGAAAGCAAACCTGGCAATACAGCATGCTAAGGCTCCACGTGCACTGGCCACTGCTCACTTTTGCACAAGAGTAATAATGGTGGCAACCATCAGCGCCCCACTTCAGTTCTGGAGACAGAAAGGAGCTAAAGAGCTGGGCTGTATAATGCTGTGAGCAGAGGGAAATTTTCCCACTTTTTGTGACTTGAGGCAGCTCAGAAATATGGCTTGATCAGTCCCATCCTGTAATGAATGAACATTTCAACAGTAGCTTGTTGCATTCCCAAAGAGTATTTCTAAACAGGCAACTTTGCCTACTCACTGTCTAAGATGTGGTAGGTGAATGGAACTCTAAGATGGCAAAAAAGTAAACAGCTTGCTGAAGGAAAAACAGAAGATGGATACTCTCCAAAAGAAACAGATCATACCAATGAGTTCCAACATTTTCTGGATCAAAATCCAAAATTTGGCAGATTTCCCTACTATAAATGCCTCAAAAAGCATTGCAAAATTGTTATGTGGAAGTTCTAGTAAAACAAACTTGACATTCTCTATTGGTGTCGGCTTTTCCTTTATATTTTATTTCCTCCCATATGCAGACTCACACTTTCAAAAGTAACTTGAAATATTTATTACCACTATTATTGTTGTTTATTTAAACTTTCAAAAAGACAAACTGTCATCATGAAATTTTGTCATGTATATGGCAAAACTGCAAATTTCCCCAGTGCTGAATATCATGCCAGTAACATCTGCCATGACTACCATGCTGTTCGTTTCTGGAAAGACAAGTTATCATGCGGAAAGACAGAACATCTTGTAGGTTGAATAAAGACAGGACATGCTTATGCTTATGTAATACTCAATGCTTTTTCTTCAAAAATCCTTAGGGAAGATGTAAATAGTAGCAAGAAGCTCTATTACCTGTTCTTGGAAAGAGACCCTTTAACTAGTAGATTTGCACCAACCTAAAGAACAATGGTTAAACAAAAGTGTTTGTAAAGTCAACAGCTAAAAAGGTCAAAATTATCTTTTACAAGATAATTTTGAAAGGTTGTGAGGTGATTCTGAAATGCTTAAAATTTATATGTTGCTCGGCAGGCTGCAGAGTAAGAAGAGGACATAAATAGTTTAAAAGACGACTTCTGGTCCTTTAAGAGCTGAGACAGAAGTCTTTTATTTATTCCTCAGGAAAAAAGCTTTGTCGCTATGCTGAATGCCGGATCAGACAGCACGATTCAAGGAGTAAAGAGTCTGACAGGACAGGAAAAATTAATCTAGGCTTTTTACAGCACTAAAACCCTCTTTCTGCACTGACTGGAAAGATACTCAGGCTTGTAAAATAAATTGCACTTTTTTGCATGGCATTCAGGTTCACCAAAGCAGTAGAGAACTAGGTCCTTTCTAATAACCCTAAAGTTTACTGCAGCTTTTCCAAAGAATAAAAGCTTTTGCAGTAAGCTAGCAAAGGTGTTTTAGTTCACCATGCTGCTGCTAAGTGGTCTTTCTTACCCCTTCTGCACTGTCTCTTCCAATTTTACCCTGGAAAAAAAAAATTCTCAATAATAATTTTTAAAAATCTGGTTTTTACCCACTGTCTTCCCAAGGAAGAGCACCAAAAAATATTTGTCTTGTTCATAAGACGTCATAAGAAGTATAGATTAGAATGTAAGGAGATCAGTTTCAGTGATGAGCATAATGACCTTATTACTCCCCATCCTCCCTTCAAAGGCTGTCACATTTTAGGCTCCCTATAGCTGTGTTTATGCCACTCAAATTTTGCATTGTAAATAGGCTGAAACACTGAGTTATTTCACATAAATCTCTACATCTTATCATCATATGTCATACTAAAATTTATGAGTGGAGCCAAGCAGACTCTTCATAAAATTATATTAATTTATGTGAGGGAAAGAAATGGCATAATATTATCATTAATATATTACATTACGTATTGATAGTGTCTGAAACATGGACAAACTGAGTTCCATCATAAAACACACTGTATGAACTCGCAGTATCTCAGATCCACAATCAGTTTTCAGTAGCCAGATCTCTCACTGTTATAAAGAAGGGGAAAGTAAAGTTGCAAAAACCACCTGAAATTGGTAGCAAATGAAACCAAGGATAACAGAAGAAACATAAGAAGATTAGTATTGCACTTATTCAACCTGATCTCAGTACAAGTGTGTTTTGAGATACTGGTAAACTATTCCCATTGTACAATTACAGTGTTTAATTTCCCAGAGGAGTAAACTGTATGGTGCTCTGTTGTGTATACCTTACTCCATAGTTCTGCATAAACTTTGTTATAGTTGCACCTGAAGCTCTTTAAAATCCTTTATGCTTGAAAGATTAATTAAGTTGGATGGCCCTGGAAATGTAATTCTTTTTAAATGCCTCCCTAAGGACTCTAACTCTTCTTAAACCAAGACTTTCTTTACGTTATTTTCAAGCCGCACAAACTTCATTTTCCCACTTATCACTTCAGTCTAAAGAAATATCATATATTTGTCTGTTGTTCTTCTTCATTCAGAGATAGGTAGAGAGCCCTTGGGACTTACAGGATCATTATGTTCTCTTTGGCTAGGAGAGAGATTTCATGAAAACCTTTAATTTCTGCCTTGTAAGGTAGGAAACAATGTTCTTCACCACCAAGATTTAATTTGCAGTATTGTGGTCATCCATAATAGCACAAACTTTTTCACCACAAGTGACAACTAATGGTACTTCCAGACTGCTGTTTAAAAGTCTCCAGCTCTGTTTTTCTCACAGATACAGCTCCAACTCAAAAATGAGAGATGGATAAATCAAATCAAATATCTTGTCCCTGGTTTTGAGTTCCACTTGTCACTATATTTTCTTCACCAAAGTGTGTGTAAGGCACTGACTGCTGCTAAATCCTTTTCATAGCACTTAGTTTATCTGTCACAAATCTTAAAAAAAACGGCACCAAACAAAGCATCTGGAGTACACCTATAATTTAGGTGAATTCAATTTTCACAATGTCATAGGAAAGAGGTACTTAATGAGTGAGGTAATGCACTTAGGAGATAATCCTCTGAAGTCTGTTATAAATAGTGAAGGCTTCCCCTTTTCCACTCCACACCTATCTTTCAGAAATGCTTGTCTTCATGATTTTTCTTAAGCATTTTCTATATATATGTATATTTATATATATATGCATAAAAATAAAAACAAAAATTCTTATTATCTACCTTTTCAAGCACACAATCTTGCTTTGTCTCAATTACTCCAAACTTTTATTGTATGCAAAATAAAACAAGGTATCTGGCATTAGGCCTCTGCCACCAGAATATATCAGCCTGCATAAGACAGGGTGGTAATGTTAATAGATGGAGATATTAGAGCAATAGAGACTCTGGACCAGTTCACAACAAGGTAAACTACTGGCTGCACTTATTAAGATGTTATTTTTTTGTTTAATGACATCTTTAAGTGATATTTTATCTACTTTACCATCTTACTAAAAATTAAGAGATATATGCATTGCCATTAATTTATGCATTAACAGAAACAAAATGTAAGGAGATAAATTCAGGTAAAAGTATGTGGGTATAGACCTTAATCATTCTAATGTCTCTCTATCCAGGATCTGTCTCCCAAAAGCCAGGAGTCTGAAATATGAACTAATCCAAACATTGAAGGGTACTATTACTTCTAAAATGTCTTTGTTAAACTACTTCTGATGCCTTTAAAATGAACAAAATCAAAACAGTCTTCTGGAGGATTTGAAAGTACTTATTCAGAGACAGAAGTAAAGATGTAACACTGCTACAAAGAGGAGGAATCCCCACTGGGAACTATTTGGCAGGTAGACCTGTCTGCTGTGGTGAGTCCCCATCTGTTAGGCTGGTAGTGATGAAGAGGCAGTCAGGAAATTGTGGAGAATCCACTGGCAAGTTACCCAGGAGAGTCCAAAGTCAGTAATGGTGCTGAGAGTCCAATGCAGTAATGGTCAGAATGCATTTTTGCAAAAGCTGGGAGAAAGGAAGATAATTGCAAGATGGCACAATTTGCCATTGACTTGACATTCATAAAAGAGGAATAAAGAATAAAGACAGAAAAACTGGCAGCTTCAGCCCAGGGATATGCAATTTAGGGTCAACAATGGAAATTAATGTATGCCAGCATAACTAATGTCCTCTGCTCCAGCATCTGCTTGTGAACTTGAGAATATTGCTAAACAAAAGAGACCAGAGTCAGAGGGAAGCAGGTGATGGCGAGGTGATGTTCTGGACCAGAACAATTACGTTTGCTTCAGCAGAATAAATAATCCCAGAGGAACAGCCATCCTGCCTCTGCTCCCCAACATAAAAGACACCAATCTGTGAAACACAACATCACAGCAACAAAACAAGGTTTGAGAAGAACCTTGCTACAGATTTTCTTAGTGTATCCTTAATTTTCACACAGTTGCACCAAGGCTCCAGGGGCCCATCCCAGCCCTGCAGGCGGAGTGGTGGCTGCCTGGTCCCTGTGCTGTGCACCCTGCCAGAGGGTTGCGTGGCTGCTGGACAAATCACTGTGGGCAGCTGATCAGCAGAAATGGTAACGGGAAGAAATGTGTTCTCCTCCGACACACAGGGATCACACATTTTGCTTATTACAATGCCACAGACACTGCCCCTCCAAAAGCTGATAAACTACAAATGGAGCTGGTCCGTCTCATGTCCACCCTGCTGTATCAAACTCCTCCCCTCTGTTGGTTGGGTCTGTTTCTTATACATACACTTATATCTCGCTTACAGAAACACTTTTTGCAGAAAGTTCCTGATGAAAAGGGGAATTGATGCAGAAGGCAGCAACATGGCCTTATTAAATTTTATAACCTGGAAAGGTATGAAGCAGTAGTAAATGTTTTCCCTGACTGTGATTTGGGGCAGCTATATTTTGTATAGGTTTTCAGTTCATCTTGACCCAACACTCAAATACAGATTTCAAGAGAGAAATCCTTCAAAAAAAAAAGAAAGTTGGCTTTAAACTGTATTCTGCAATTCATGAAACAGCATGAACTTTGTAATAAATAAAACAAGCAATTCAGGAAATTCAAATGGCCATGAAACCCAGTTCAACATCCTCAACGATAGGACAGAGTATCTGCCATGTCATAGTAATCTATTGCATTTTAAAATGTAAATAATTGTTGAGTCAAAAAAATTAAATGTAATTCAACAAAGTAAAAAATTGTATGCACCAAACTCAATTTAATTTATTTTTTCTGTATTTTCCTTTTGTTACCAGTATTTAAAGAAGCTAGGCTGTGTGGTTCATATCTTTATTGTGACTGAAGCACTACAAAATTGTTTCAATTGATGGGGTTACCTCTGTGATAGAATTGCTTTTACCTAGTTACTTTTAACAATGGCAAAAAAAAAAAAAAAAAAGAAGCAAATAAAATAGAGTTTTAGAGAAATCTAACATGGAACTGTGTTTTTGAAGTCTTGGTAATTAGTAGAAAAAAACCCAACTCTGTTCACTTTGTGGAGGTCCTTTTTTCTGGTAGAAGCAAATTCTCCCCTTGAAGCTTCATTGCTTATATTTAAAAAGAAGGAATAAAGTAGATACTCTGTAAGCCACAAACAAATGCAAGTTAGGTTGTCAGAATTCCCTGAACTTCTACCTATTTCCTGAAGGGAAAGGGTTTTATCTATCTATGTAAATATTCATCTTTGGATGTCTGTGGGTTAGAAATGCTAGGCCTCTCCATGATATAAGAGAACACATAGAGGTTTTTTCCTCTTGGCATCCTCTGTGGAATCAACTTTGTTAGGGAATGTAATCCAGTGACAGCAATAATCCATGACAGTTTGATGAATACTCAGTTCTTGACATTTGCCTAATATTTCTGGTTCTCTATATTTTACTCACCAGTCTGTGCTGTTTGGGGACCATCAGAAATCTTTCTGATGTTGTTTAGCATCTACCTTTGCATTTGTACTTCTGTCTTAGTGCTACATGATAGAATAAATAAACAAATAAATAAATAATGTTGCCATTTGTCTAGTCATCTCAACAATATGCTCTAAGATGAATGGTCAGAATGAAATAAAGCTGTCTCATCAAATGTGGGTTTTATACATCATTCAGGTAATTAAAAAAGCTAAATATGAGCCCCAGTGCTCAAGGACTCTGTGGTATGTAAATCTGAGTCCATAAGAAAACAAATGATTTAATGTGAAATATAAATACTGAGAACCACAGGACTCACTTTAGCCATTAGAAAATTAACATTACTTGATACTATTCACAGTGCAAAAGGCTTAACTTATTCTGTTACTGCCAATATCTCTGGTGCATTCTGAGGAACATCTTCATAAGCAGAGTGATACACCTGGAGAAATGTGAGGTGTCTCAAACTGCAATGTTCTTTAATTCTTTTTCATCTTCTGTTTCTGTCTTATTTATATTTATCAAGATATTCCCAACTCAGCTGCCTCTGATGACTACTACTGTGATTGTGTTATTATAAAATAGAGAGGCTGCTAACCATTTAGATCTTTTCTATCGAAGTCAAAATATTAAAACTCCTCTCTCCACCCCACCAGTTCCCCCCTAACTCCCACACCGAAAAAAGCCCACAAAAAAACAGGCAAAAGCAATTTGTTATGTGCTTGAGTTAGGTATACTAGTAAGATTGTTTGCTCTGTAAGGGAGCTTTGATTTCTTGAGGTAATTAGGTCCCAAGTTGATTTGCTCTGTTCTCTTTTATAGAATGTTTACCACTTATAGAATTATTACCACTTGGACGACAGAAAAGCCCTGTGCAAAAGGCACCTTTCTCTAGCAAGTGAATAAGCTTGGATTTTCTTGGGATACAGATGATGAAGAGAGCTTGCACTGACAGCACCAGAAATTGCATTATAGCTTAGGAACTGATAGGATATAACACCTCATCCTCGTTAGAAGGAACTCTGATTTTGCACCCTAACTTTTTATTACAGAATAATGCTGTTCCATCAGAATGGGGAAGAATTAAGTAACAAAATGACACACCTATTTAGGAAGGAGTCTCCACATCCTCTTTAGATGGGGATAGTTCTTCACAACTAACTTCAGTACACCAGTGTGATTGCTCAGATCTCAGTGGGGCAGAGGCCTTGTCTCTGTGTTAGTGATGCCTCTGAGGAAGGAGAGAGGTTTGACATATCTTTTTTCCTAACATCTTCATTGTCTAGTTGAAGGCAGCCCCTAATCAGGGTGCACATTGCATTTCAGGAGCACCAAACTCTTGAGGAGAAGAGGAGGCAGAGGATCTCCCACAGGCTGTCTGAATCACACTACTTTTCCAGCCTGGAGACGCCCAAGTATGTGCTCTGGTGATGAACAGATAGGGGAACAACTGAGTCAATGAAAATGAAGCTCTTTTTTTCTCTTTTGCTCAAGAAGGATTTTAAGACCAGAAAACAATTTACAGGTCCAATGTGTATTCGCATCATACCTCTTTGGGCAGTTTACTGTAGAAATTAATAACTGGAGTGAGGAAAATCTGATGAATCCCATTATGTGAAAGAAGAGGAAGGGAAATCTTCCTGGATCCCCAACATCCTGATCACAGCCGACACATAGAAAGGTGGCTCTCCTTAGAAAGGTGGACCTCCCAAGACACATGGAGGCATAATAAAAGCAAGAACAGAACAGAATTAAAACAGAATTAGAATAATAGAATGATTTATGTTGGAAAAGACCTCTAAGACCATTGAGTCCAAGCATTAACCCAGCACTGCCAAGTCCACCACTAAACCATGTCCATAAGCACCACTAAAAAGACATCTACATGTCTTTCAAATACTTCCAAGGCTGGTTACTCAACAACTTCTCTGGGTAAGCCTTACTGTGGAGAATTTTTTCCTAATGCCAATCTAAACCTCCCATTGTGCAATTTGAGGCCATTTTTTTGCTTCCTGGGAGGAGAGGCCAACTTCCACCTTACCACAACCTTCTTTTAGGTGGTTGTAGAGAGCAATAAAGACTCTCTTTGGCCTCCTTTTCTCCACACTAAACACCTCTTAGCCCCCTCAGCTGCTTCTCATAAGACCTGTGCTTCAGACTTCACCATCCCAGTTACCTGCTCTGGACATGCTCCAGTGTTTCAATGTCTTTTTCCAAAACTGTACACAGCTCTCAAAGTCTGGCATCACCAGCGCTGAGTAGAGGGGGACAATCACTGCCCGAGTCCTGCTGGTCAGGATGTCACTAGCCTTCATGGCCATCTGGGCACACCATGCCACTCTTTTTCCTACTGGATTTAGAGAAAGTATGCTTGATTTATCCCCTGTAAGACAGCACCCCCAGGTGCTTTTACCCCAGGCAGATTTCCAGCCACTTTGCCCGAGGCTGTAGAGCTGCAGGGGCTGCAGGGTCCAGGACTTTGTGCTCTGTTGAATCTCATCTAATCAGCCTCAATTCATCAATCCAGCCTGTCCAGATGCCTCTGTAGAGCCTTCCTACCCTTCAGCAGATCAACACTCCTGACCAACTTGGTGTCATCTGCAAAATGGCAAAATGACTGAGGTTGCACGTAACCACGTTGTGTGGGTCACAGATAAAGGTATTGAACAGGACTGGCCCCAATACTCACAGTCCTGGGGACACCATTTGTGACTGGCCATCAGCTGGATGTAACTCTTTTCACCACCACTCTCTGGGTCCAGCCATCCAGACAGATTTTTGCCCAGTGCAGAGTGCACCTGTCCAAGCCTTGTGCAGCCAGGTTCTCCAGGAGCTGCTGCAGGAAACAGTGTCAAAGGCTTCACTGAAGTCCAGGTAGAACAGTATCCACAGCCTGCCCCTCATCCACTAAGTGGGAAATTTTGCCATAGGAAGACATCAACATGGCCAAGCAGGATTTGCCTTTCACAAACTCACTCTGGCTGGGCCTGATCCCCTGGGTGTCCTGCATGTGCTGTGTGATGGCACTCAAAGTGACCTGTTCCATACCCTTTCCCAGCACTGGCAGGCCTGTAGTTCCCTGGATCTTCCTCCCAGTCCTTCTTTTAGATAGGCATCACATTTTCAAAGCTCCAGTCAAACAGGACCTTCCCAATTAGTCAAGACTGTGCATAAGTGAAGGACATTGACTCTCTGAGCACTTCTACCAGCTCCCTCAGTACAGTTATGTGGATCCTATCTGGCCACATGGACTCATGTGGGTCTACATGGCATAGCAAGTCAGTGACTATTTCCCCTTGGATTAGGGGGCTTAATTCTGGTGCCTATCCAGGTCTTCCAGCTTGAGGACTGGTCATTCAGAGACCAACTGGTCTTACTAATAAAGACACTAGGGCGAAGTCCTTAGGTACCTTGGCCTTTTCATCATCTTTTGTCACTGTGTTTCACCCCTACCCAATAAAGGATGAAGATTCTCCTTAACTCTCCTTCTGTTGTTAATGCATTTACATGAAAAATAATATTGTCTTGTACTGTGATTCTTTAATTGGATGAGGAAAAAAAATCAATAAACATATGAAAGGTGTATATGCCATGTTTTTTTTTTCTGTCTTAAAGATCATAAAGAATAGTGCCAGGCTAAAACTCTTCTGCTAGCAATTTCACGAACTATGCCTCGTTGCTCAGTAAAACACATTAGGTTTTTTTGACTAATGTGGGAGACTCAATATACTGGAACTGTAATAAGATGTGGCTTTGTAACCAGCTCAGAGAACAATGGGTTTTAGTTCATCTGCATTATCTTTATGGAGAGGTTGAGTAACATTTCATCATTTGGGTCCACAAGTCAAGTCAGCTTCCAGATTCCATTCATACATATTTCCACTTCTTTCTTCTGTCTTTCTGTCCCTTAAATGATCCTTTATTGGCCCAATAGGGTGTAGACTTAAATTGGTTAGGTAACAATTGAATTTTCCTCCTAAGAAATTTTAAGTACAAATGAAGAACAGAAAATCACTAGAGAGCAAACTGACTTTCACCAAGGTGAATTAGATGTGTTATGCCCACAGATTCTCCAAGCAGAGTGATATAAATTTTACCGAGTTTTCTGTTCCCTTCAGTATGAAAAAATAAGACCAAGCAAAATCCTCTGGTAAAAAGCTCATTCAATTGCTCAGGTAAAAAAACTCATTCATAGCAAGAATTTTGCTAATTAAATAAAACTTTCCTTGAACCTCTGTGTAAAGCTTTTTTATCTTCTTTCTTTACCTATTTGGGCATTTGAGAAGTAGGAACTCTGCCTTACTTTTGCTTGAAAGATTTCCTGTGTTGTTTTTCCCTTTCTTCCAGTCTTTTCAGATTGTTTCACAAGACCTTTTGTGGAACAAGACGTTGCAGATAAATATTCTCCAAGGTGTCTGTACCTGGGCAATTTCCTGTTGCTACTTAGACCCATGTGCCTTTTTGTTGCTGTTGTGGAGCACACACATGTACTGCAGCCCTTGTGAAGTCAAGCTGCAGTGCTCACAGGATTAATCATATCTAACATTCACCAGTCCAGGACAGAAATTATTGCAACAAATGCCTGTTAATATGCAAATGAGGCCTCTCTTGCTTCAAGCATCATCCTGTAATTACTCAGCTGTTTCTCAAGTGTGATCTATTGAATCAGCAATTTATGAAGATGGAATGACATAACTTAATTTACTTGTGTAGCTTCATTAATGGTTAAGGGGTAGAAATATGCATTGTGTCACTACTCACAAATAGTATTTGTTAGCACTAGAAGCTGATATGGGTCATTTAATTTGTCTATTCAAATTCACTTGCAGTGTGTTCTGAAATCAACAGCTCCTCAACAAGCTTGTCTCTCAAATGCTTCCTGCAGCACAGGCAAAATTACACATTCCCGCTTATGGCTTGAGCATCTAAGCTTAAAGACAAGTTCTGAGAAAACAGCAACAGCTGGTGCTAAACAAAAATTAAATAGTTAGATTAATTGAGTAATAGCAATATTTGGTATGTAGTGAGGATCTTTCTGCACTCCTTGTTATTGTGTCACTGCTGAACACAAAGTTAAATGAAAACTGTATGTATTTTAGAGGTTGAAACAACATATGTAGTCATCAAAAAAAAAGTGTGCTGTAATTTCATTCATGACTAAAAATATGTTAGGAATCTGAGAGCTGAAGACAATAATTGATAATGTAAATCACTAAAGGAGATATAATATATACAGGTTTAATTCTTTTCTTTCCGTTACTGTGCACTGCTGAATATCTCAGCTATATAGGAATGGTGGGGAATGCAAATTAAACTGTAAAGTCATGTTCTAGAAACACTGATGCTTTATATCACAGATACTGTATTTTCATGAGATTATTCTGTGTTTGAACCACACTGCAGTGTTCTCATTTCTGCTCTAGATCTCATCAATTTTTTTTAATATAGTTTTTCTGTTTACCATTTTCTTCAATTTCTTTTAAGATAATTTTGACAACATTGTCTTGTTTGTTTTTTTTTTTTTTTTTGTGGTGAGGGTTTGGAAAGTGTGTCTGTAAATTAAATTCTTCAGGCAAAGTGAAGGACAGCCTCAGAGTACTCTCTTGTGGTATTAATAACCCCTTTGCACAGGAAAGTCAGATCTTCTAGAGATAATATATGGGTGTGTTGTGTTTTCCTGCCCAATATTTTTGGAACAAAAGCCTTCAAGTTTGTCTGAAAGTGATAGGGCACAGAAAGCAGAAGCAACTTACTTGAACCTAAAGGAATTTTTCCTTGTTAAACCTACATATACAGGATTAAGCTCTGAAAAAAATTTCTTCAAGATTTCCCCCATCAATTACTTCTTCATTCCAAGAACTGGGCCTTTGATTTATATAATGTCAGATCTAGCTTTGAAGGTTATTCAACAGAAAAAAAGAAAAGGTGGAATCAGGCCTTAATTTAACTATAAATATTTTAAATATATTTTAAGAAGGTATAAAGAAAAGTGAGCCTGGTAATTAATCCCTGTTCTTGCTAAAGACAATATCAAGTTTTAAAAAGATACTTAAATCCAGAGAACTAAGTAATAACCAATATTTCAGATCTCAGATCAGACGAATGATTATTCTTTCCTTTCTGGTAAAGTCTTTAAAACATCTGACTTTGTACTGGCAGTAGAAACACTCATTATTACATATGACAAAGAACTCTTTCTTTCAAAACATCTTATTAAATTGCCAGCTGAGTCTGGTACCAAGTTTTAGAGTGTGGGAATAATGACAGGCGACTGCTCAGCCATGTGCAGTGGGTGCTAGCCCCATGAGAAAGGTCAGGGGAAGATGACAGGATGCCAGTTAATAATACACATCTGAAGCAATGATCCTCACAGGACCATCAAAACTGCAATGGTTTGCGGACAATTGTGTTTTGTCTTCTAAACCGAGCACTGGCACTCAGGTTTGTATCATCACAAAAGAGTAATACGAGATGGCATCAGAAAGAGAGGTCTTCTGTTTTGCTTCTTTTAATTACTGTCCAAGGAGAAAATGGCCTTTACTGATGTCTTAAACAATAAGTGTTCTGGTTTTCATAAAGGGTGACAGTGAAAAATGAGGGACAAGGAATTTGCTCAGAAATTTTTTCCCTTAGAAAGACTTTTTCCTTGATTGGACTGAATGTGGAGCTCTGACAACCACAACTATACATATCTCTTCATTACATGACGCTTTGTAGTAGCACTACAATATTTTTATTGCCAGCACTGAGGAAGGTGGGAAGTCGAAGAGAAATAGAGTTGTGCTGGGGAAGCTGGGAAATTGTGTAATGGGCCACAGGGATATATGAAGTGTTGATTTGAGACTGAAACTGAGATAGGAAATCCCCCAGTATGTTCTTAAAAACCTTCACTCCCCTCTTTTTTCCTCTTTCCCATCACTCCTCTGACTATTTTCTTCTGTCCCTTCCTAATGATGAGGACAGTGTTAGATCAGATCTTAGATACCAAGAAATTAAGATCCCTAGCAGGCTTCTTGGTCCCATACATCTCACCACATTCTCTACTTGTTGCACATGTGACCCTTTGTCAAATACAGTGCCAGCAAGATGAAAGGTCTGGCCTACCTGAGCTTGATTCAGCTAAGAAACAATGCTGCTGGAAAATTGATCAGACCAAATCCTAAAAGTAGAGACGTGCCAGCTGAGCCATTGTTATTCCCTTCACAAGGGATCAGTGGGAAGTAGAGGTTTGGCAATAACTCAAGATGTATTTTGTTCAGTCTTTTCTCATTGTAGTTACCAGGACAATTTGATTTTGTTGGGTGCCTGTACTGACCCCTGAGGTACTTGCTTTTGGGTGGAAACCATCAGAGAGTAAAATGGTGCTGAAATGCCCACCAGTTCCAAAATCCCCTGTTTAGCTGCCTCCTTCCCCATCTGGAAAGTGGGATCCACCAGCACTCACACGTGCAAGCACCTGGACCCTGCTTCAGCACCGGCAGGAGGAGGGGAAGAGCACCAATTGCAAGGACAGGGTTCCAGACACTGCTTCAGCCATCCTCCTGCACCTCTGTCTGGGCAGCCCTAGGAGCTGCAGGACAACAGCCATAGGGCTCACAGTGCTATGTGTTGCTATGCATAGTGTCACCATCTAATAATTTTGTCATCCTAAAGTATAGTGGACAATTCAAATTGTGATATTCCTAGAATTCTTACAGTGCCATTGGCTATTATTATGCTTTTCCTAGCTTTGGCACTGACTTGCCTGGGGAAAATTATATAATCTTTATGCTTCATTTTCCTCCATCAGGAAGCTAATATAATTGTAGAATTACATTATGTTACAGTGCTATGGGGACATAATATGTCAAGTCTTGAAGCAGAACACCTGCCTCTGAGCAGAATAGTGATGCATATCATAATCTCTTTCTCCTAGTGTTTACTGCCTCAGACACATTGGCCCTCCCACATAGCTTCTCTGCTACAGGACATACCAAGCTAGCTTGGATGTCTCTTTCACTACAGTCATCAGACTTCCAACAGATTTCATGGAATCGCAGAATATTCTGAGTTGGAAGGGATCCATAAGGATCATGGACAACAATTCTAAAACAAATGGCTCATACAGGGATCTAGCCTGTGATCATGGATGACAATGTTAGAACCATCCTTAAACTGGCTGAGCTACTGGCTGAGTTGATTTCCAAGCAGATTGAATTGAGTGTTCAGTTGTGCAGAGATGGTTGGGCACTAAGAGTCATAACACTATACTCATGAACAACAGAAGGCATCCAGACCGGCAATTCTCTCTTTCCAGATCAGTGTACTCGCACAAAACTACACAAAACCGACAGCAGTGTTGCGCTACAATCAAAAGAAGGCTTTATTGCAGATAAACAGATATCAACTAACCTATGCCCATAGGATATAGATATCCATTGCTGAGCTAACCTATGACCATAGGATATAGATATCCATTGCTGAGATTATAACATCCAGGTCAACACTGCTTGCATTGTAGTCTCATCTCCCTCTCCTCTAAACCATCATCTCAGCTTTTTCACAAAATTTCACTGAATTACTGCTACCTTGACCTACTCAGAAAGATAGAAGGTTCATCTCATCACCTTCACAATAGGGGTGAGGTGTTAAATTTCTTTAAGCTGCCTCATCAGAAAGCACAACACTGGACAGTACCAATTTTACCATTATGGCTCTAAATGTCCTATATGAAAAACTGAGATGTCCTTGCCTTCCAGTGTTCTATAAAATGTAGCAGATGTACCACAGGTATGAGGGCAGCTATCTCTTTAGGAAACTAGTGGTAAAAATATTTGTCTTCCACCATAATAGCTGTGGGCCGCTCATCCTTATGAAATCACCTGAATGGGTCTCCAGTTCTCCTAAACAATTTGGCTGTAACTTGGGACTACTTCAAATACACAAAAATATGTCTGTTGAAAGCTGAAAACTTTACTCAAGAAAACTCCTTTGGCATTGTATTAGGTTTGCACAGCCAGGTTTTGGTAGCAGGGGGGCTACAGAAGTGCCTTCTGTAAGAAGTTACTTTAAGTTTATNCCCTGTAGAGGAGATCCACTCTGGAGCATGTGGATGCCTCAGAGGAGGTTCTGACCCCATGGGAAATGTGTGCTAGAGAGCCTCCTATCAGGGACCTGTGGACCTGTGCAGAGAGGAGTCCACACTGGAGCAAGTTTCCTGGTAGGGCTAGTGACCCCATGGGGGACCCACATTGGAGCAGGCTGTGCCTGAAGAACTGTGCTCCATGTAAGAGTGACCCACATTCCAGCAGTCTGTGGAGGACTGTTGCCTGTGGAATGGACTTACATTGGAGAAGTTCACAGAATTCACAGAATTTACAGAATGACTAGGTTCGAAGAGACCTTAAAGATCATGGAGTCCAATCCATGCCCTAACACCTCAACTAAACCCTGGCACCAAATGCCATATCCAGTGTTTTTTTAAACACATCCAGGGATGGTGACTCCACTACCTCCCCAGGCAGACCATTACAGAATGTTATGACTCTTTCCATTAAAAACATTTTCCTTAGATCCAATCTATATTTCCCTTGACACAGCTTGAGACTCTGTCCTCTGGTTCTGTCAGTTGCTGCCTGGTGAAAGAGACCAACCCCCACCTGGCTACAAACACCTTTCAGGGAGTTGTAGAGAGTGATAAGGTCATGGAGGACTGTCTCCTTTGGGAGGTACCTCACGCTGGAGCAGGGGAAGGATTCCTCTTCCTGAGCAGTGGGAGAAACAACAGGTGATGAACTGATCATAACCCCCACTCCCTCTCTCCCTTTGCTGCTGGAATGGGGTAGGTAGAACTGGGAGGGAGGGAGAAGTGGGGGGAGGTATTTATGAGTTCTCTTTTTACTCCTCATTTTCCTGCTCTGATTTTGTCAGTAATAAATTCAACTAACATCCCCAGTTCAAGTCTATTTTGCCTATTTTTCTATTTGGTGATGGACTGGGAGTCATATCTCCCAGTCCCTATCTCAAGCCATGAACCCTTCATTAATTATGTTTTCACCCCTCTGTTAAGTTGTGGACAGAAGTGATGGAGAGGCTTTGGTGGGTGCCTGGTGTCCAGCCAGCATATACCCACTACATGCATGGACACAACTCTGCTTTTAGTCCCAGACAGTAAAAATCTGAAAACACATCACCAGTGTTACTCTAGGGATATTTTCTCATACTTCCTTGCAACTAAGAAATGTTTTGGCTTTGTGTTCTGTTCAGTCAGATATCTCACATCCTATTATTCTGCTATCAGTAGGCAAGAAGAATTAGTGAAGTAAAAGAATACCTGTGAATTCATCATTCCTAAGGGAAACCCTTTTTTTTAATTTTAGATATTATTCAGATATGTCATGGGATCAATGTCCTATACAGATGTACTGTGCTAGTATGATACTGAGCATGTCTTGAAAAATCTCTGGTAACGAGAGCTCTTAAATCCTCCAAATTAGACTCAGATATGCAGCCTGCCACAAATGGCAAATTAAGAAAAAAAGTGTAATACAACATCCAACTAATGAGAGCCCTAGAGTAGTGAGTACAACCAATTTAAACCAAGGGGTCAATGGCAGTCACAGCTTTAATAATTCTAGAGACATTTAATACTGCACAGGGATAGAAAACATCTTCAGGAACTTGTCTTTTATCAAAAAGAAAACTAAAAATCCAGCATAACTCCCAGAAACAGTGAAAGGCAAAGAAAAAGCCTACTTTTTTTGGTAACAAAGAGAAGTAATGAGAACCTATTCCACTTGTAAAACTAATATAATGGCGAACTTTGACAACTTCACTTCAGAAACAAGGTATTACAGAAAACTGTGCTACATTACATCATCACACATGAACCGGGGCCAAAACTATAACCTAGAACAAAAATAGAGAGTGTTCTTAAACAGTCTCAGAAATGATTCCTTTTCTTTCCAAGGTCAGCTTTGAGGAATGAAAGCAGAACAGGGAAAAGAAAAAGCAGAACCTGGAAATCTTCCACATGCCCCACACTTTGTACATCCCTTGCAGGTATGTGGAGTACCTGGAAGATGCTACCACTTTGACTCAGCATCTTGCAGCCCTACTAGGCTAAATACTAAACTGTGCAATAGAGGATCAAGTTCTCAGAGGATCCTCCTTTCAAGAGGATCTCTTGCTGGATCCAGAATTTTTAGTACATTATTAGTTACTATACAAATAGTAATCACAAGGTACCAAATACATAAGTAAAGGAAACTGAAATTGAAACCTTTGATGAATACTTTCCCATTTTACCCATCCTTTTTTTTCTCATTATCATATTTCAAACTGTATAAATTTTTGATTGCTGTGATATAAATAAAACATAGCTTTATGCCAGAGATAATTCTAGTGCTGACTTCAAGTTCCCCCCTTCAGAGATCTAGTACTATCTCTGAAAGTTAACAGAGAATTGTAGAAGTTGAAATCTTAGTTTCACTTGAACATAAGATTCAAAACAAACAGCAG
>WBNQ01089485.1:0-48337 GCA_013401375.1 Spizella passerina
AAACTTTTGTCCCCTCTCAGTTACTAACTGCACTTCTCTGTGGAAGCAGCCCTCTCCTCATTATTAGCTGAAAAGATGTGGCACAGGCCTGGTGCTCTTTGCCATGTTTTGAATAATTAAGTAGCATTTCCAGAATAGAATAATTAAAATGCTTTGTGTTGCAACAATTCTTTAAGTTTGCACAATACCAGCAGAAGTTAAGCAAAACAGGTCCTAGCAACATAACCAGTAGTTTCACTTTACTACTTAGTAGGATTAAATACAATTAATAATTAATTATAATGAAGTGTATCTGATATAATTCAGCTCTAATTTTAGTGATCTTGTTCTTTGCCTGTGTACTTTAAATATGTGATAATAATCTTACAAACTGGTATCTACTTAATAGATAAGAAAAATAGAAAGAAAAATATTTATTGTTGTTTCTCTATATTCATAATAAGCCCTAAAATATCCTGAAAACACCAGAAGAGAACTTTATTTTTTTTAAATGCAGCTGGGGTTTAGGATGTGTGGAAGGTGGAATGGTGGATGAACACACCAAATATCAAAGTAACTTCCATGTTATGGCTAGGCTTAAAAATGACAATAAACCATGCTAGGTAGGCAATGTAATTGAGTAAATCAAATGGTTCATAGATGTGACTCCAAATGTGGCACCTGTCACACATTTATGACCTATCTACTCTAAATCCCAATAGTGCCATCTGGGCTGCAACCCAACACTCCCCGTGAGAGCCCTCCTGTGTGCTGCAGTGAGATGATAGCACCTCTCCAACCACATGCATTTCAGGGCTTTAGATAGCATGGGCCAGCTGTGTCAGCTAGTACAAAACACACATTCTGGGTGCACTCTGTTCCAACACAAAATTAACACCAACCCACTCCCCAGATGGAGGCAGAGACAGGTACATGTTGAAGACACGGAGTCTGATAGTGTTGTCATTGACTTCAATTCAAACATCAGTTTTCATGCTGAAAGTAGCTCAATAACCCCCTCAAAATGAGCTTTTGAAATACCCCAAACAGGTGCACACTCCAGGCGTTTGGTCCTGTGCAGGTGTTTTTCACCAGAAACCGATTTCATTGTAATGACAGACAACATAAAGAATAGAAATTTTCAGCTTCCCTGGAAGTTGCTAAATAGAACTTAAAGACTAAGTAGCAAAATAGATAAAAGAATGCAAAAGTAGACACACAGGATGCTAAATACAGCTGGAACCAGTGGATAAAGAGATAATGAGGAATATATTGGCTTTTGTGGCAAAGCCACATAACAAGAAGTAACAGCACATGCCCTAAGGCCAGTTCATCTGTCACACTGGGGGCACTCAGTGAGTATGACCACCAGGGACTCCTCCAGACAACCCTCCAGGACCATAAAAGGGCCTCCAGTAAGAGGCACATGCATGCAAATTAGTTCTCAGAGAAGTGATGTTTATGTATTAGCTAGTACACTGTAGTGAATATGCATGGTCCTGGTGGAAAAAAAATCTTCTGGTAAAGTTTCACAATACACTCGATTAGAGGAGATATTCTCTGGGTGTGTTCAGCACACTGAAAGTAAAGAATGCCTGCTTTCTAATACTTGCAATTGTGTTTGAAAGTTTGTTTTCTGTCCAATTTCAGTATCAGCAAAGCATGCAACATCCCTGATGAGGGTAATTAAATTTATTCAGTCACTCTTTCTGACAGAGCACAGAAAAGAAACCCCAAAAAACCTCCAAACAAACAACAACAACAACAAAAAAAACAAACAAAAAACAAACCCAAACCCCATATGCTCCCTCTCCCTCCTTCCTCCTGAAAAACAAACCACCCAAAACAAACCACCCAAAAACAAACCCAAAATCTCTTTCTATGCCTCTGGTGCCCCAAGGTGCTTTCTTTTGTGGTCAGTGAACTACCTGACATCAGGGCTCTGTAGGATACCTCCCTCCCTTCCTGATCTACCTTTACCATAGAGTGGTTGTATACCCTTATTGGCAGTAGTCAGTACTGAATAAAGACGAATTACCCAGGGACCCCTTTTAGATAAAACTTTGTCTGCAATTCAGTTCCACATATCTTCCTTTTGAGTCTTCCCAGGCAAACATACTTTCTCAGGTATCTAGCTTATCCAACTCCCAGCTTTTCCAAGCTGCCAGCCTCTCTACAACACCAAACGCCTGCCAACTCACAGCTCTGAATAGGGAGCACTGCTAAAAGTCACAGTCTGACACCTCAGCTCCTCTGGAATTTGAGTATCTTCACCTTCCCTGTGACCTCACCTGTAATGCCTCTTCTAATTTCCACATTTACCACACTCTAATTCTCCCTTCTTTATGCCTGATATTCCCCTCATCTACTCCCTCAGGCACTTTTCATCCACCCCCTGCACTGGCAATACCTTGGCCACTCTCCAGAGAGCAGGAAAATGCTGTTGTAAGTCAGCCCTACACCGCAACTCCAACTTCCTCCAACACCCTCCCTGAACACTCACTCCTTTGACCAGGCTTTTTCAAACCCTTGCAAGACTAAGTCTGAGGCTCTTCTCTTATGCCACCTCTTTCTGAAACACCATGAAGTCCTTCCCCCACCTCCTTAAGGTGAGTTCTGGCTATCAGGTAAGGGCCATTCACAAGCAGGGACCATCCCATTTATCTACCTCCAGATGTCTCTTTGCAGCAACACTGCCATGTCCTACTGCTCAATGAATCCAAAAGAAAAAAAGAAAAGAATAATTTGAAATATGTTCTGTAAGTTAAGCACACAGCTTCAGTGGGCAACTCTCAAATGGATTACAGAAACAGCCTTTGGAGAAAAACCTTCAGAGAAAAGCCTTCCTGGTTCCTACTTAACTTTCACTTTACCAAAATTTGACACTCACCAGGAAAAAAATCCATAACTCAAATAATTCTCACTTAATATAAATACTTCAAATGGTGTTCAAAGTCAGGGATGGATTCCCCCCTTCCATAAAACTCTGCCTCTGATGGTGTTCAAAGAACTGTGCTTGTATGAGGTTTTACACAACCTCATACTCAGTTTGACTCACACTGCCCTTTCTGAGAAGTACCATAGAGACAACAGTACAAACAATACAAATTATCCACTGTGCATCTTCTTCCTTAAATTTTGTAATTCATAAACAACAGCAATGTTATGCTGTTAATTATTAATTAGAGCAGGTGCTTAATCGAGTGCAGGAATTCAGCTCTTGGGTAAAAGAATGCAATACATTCAGATATAACAAACTTACTTGACGTGTGGGAGCAGAACCTTCCTTCTCTATCCCACCCTGAGCTGGAGCTCATTTCACATGGAGTACAATGACCTAGCACAGCAACTCCTGCTCTCATTCAGGTACTGCCTCTTCTGATGGCATGGGCAGCACCACTGCCTGGGGTTCATGTGATTTGGAATGAACATGTTTACATGTTTACAGAAAAAGCTGAAGAGCTACACAGTCTATTCCTGCTAATCTAAATATTCTCTCATGTATATTCTGTAAAAGATAAAGAAACCACTGAGTTTTTAAACTCCCTTTCTTCAAATGTCTACATACATACATAAACACACTTGCACACACAAAAATACTGATATACAAAAAAGAAAGGGAAAAGAAAGTCACTGAATCAAGCAGAGCAGTTCTGAACCCTTGCAAGACCTTCAGCTAAGACACTGCAGTGTGACAAGCTTCTTGAGACCTTCTCTGTTTGGGAAGGAATACTATTACTATACACATAGGACTGATGCCACATCTTGTAACACCGAGGCCTCCCCTTTCCCCACACACAGTTTTTAAGGTGCTTTGGAAAATGTGTCTCATTCATTTTTCACATGGACTTAAGGCTTAGTGTTAAGAGCTTTCAGAAGTGTTGTTGAGGCAGTGTTACATTGAGAAGCCCAAGGAAAATGCAGTTGGCAGAGTGGAGCATGTAATGTAGCCCAAGTTATGTGCCTGTAGAAGGGCTCCTCTTTTCCCCACCAATATAAGACCCATACCCTGTGTCAGCTACATCTTTGCCCCACCTCCCCTTTTCATAGGCTCTTTCTGAGCTCAAAACTTCAAAATGTACACAGCCACACAGTGCCTCTAAATTTCAGTTTTAGTTTTCCTTAAAATAAGCTATGTCCTTGAGCAATCCAACAATACTTTACAAGCACATTGGGGAAAAATAAGCAGATATGCCCAACTTTACCTGTGTGACTAATTCAATGTGGCCTACTCAATGTGACTTACTTGTATGAGTAGGTTTGAGTAGAACAAAAAAAGTCAGGCGCCCTGTTTTCAATAGGAGATGTCAGCATTCAAACAGATGCTGAATGTTAAGGAGGAAGTTGTGCTCCCATTATAAACCTGGCTGATTTTTTTTGTGTTCTTAAAAAGACCACAATCTCTTTTACCAGCAAACTGTGAGGAGAAAGACTAGATGCAGCACAAACACTGTTGGAACTGGGAAAATAAAAGTAGCATGAGAAATAATCACCCCAAAGAAAAGACCTGGCTACCTCTTAGGCTTTTTATCTGTTTCCTTAGCAAACACGCCCACTGGAGCCCAAACTCTTGGACTCAGGTGTTCTGCAAAGAGGTAGGGCCAGAATCACCACCTTTCATTACTACAGAAATGAATCCATTTCCTTGCATGAGCTGATGAATGTATTTCCAGTTACCCAAAGCAAATGTTTATTGCTTTTTTATTTCTTTTCCTCTAAACTCGTGGTTCTCAGGGAGCTTAGTCTCAATCTTAAACATCTCTGAGAACGAAACCAACAAGCTGTGATTCTGTAGCTGACCCAGATCAGAACGGTGCAGAGGCACTAAACTAATACCCTAAGCCATAGGGCACATCTACCAACCCTGCTCTGACCTGCTGTAGGGGATGCAGGACAGGGTAGTATGCACAGAGCAGAACTTGGAACAAAAAACTTTTTTTTAATGTAGTCTCTGTAGTGGTACAAACACTTCTATGCCTGGTTCTGTTACACACATCCATCTAAGAAAATGAGCAGCAAGACACTGACTTAGTATGACTGTTTTGTCCATTAAAGGGTGTATTTCAGAGGAAGTATATTTTGCTATTTTTATTACTAAAGCAATAAAATATTGTGGGGTTTACATTTCATCAGCAAGCCTATGTTTGATTACAGAAACAAACAGAATGAAATAGTTTGCTGGGAATGTAGTGAATACAAAGGCTAGGGCTGATCCCAGACTGCTGGGCAGCAAGCTGAGTGTAGGAACCCCCCTACTCACTTTACTCCTTGTCAAAACCAAAGTGCTCAGCCTGTTCTAAGACTGCACCTCATCTTAGCACAGGACAGTTTAAACTCCTGCAGTTTAGTATGCTTCAACAGCATGCTTCGGCCACTGAATTAATTTTCATCTGCAGCTGCCTTCAAGAGTAGTTTTAAGCACCAGATCTCAAAAGACAAGGACCAATAGCTTGCATTGTGTTGCCAGAAATGCTCTCACCTGGGACTGGAGTCCAATGAATAAAATCAATCTAAGAATGGCTAATAAAATCAGTCCAGGGATGGCTGCAAACTTTTCATGATGCCACAGAAGAAAAGCAGAAAAAAACCAATACTTCCATCTGTTTACACAGACTTCTCATCCTGATCTACTGTGGATAAGAGAAATGCCAAAAATAGCTCAAATCTATGTTTACAAAAGGCAAATTGAAAGTTACAAATCAGCTGAACCACTCTGGAATCCATTATACTATTACAATAACATTTTGACAACATAAGTAGACTCAGACAAAGCTAGCAAATGTCACCTTAAAAACAAAGACCTACTTTTTGATCTGTGTTTCATGTTTTGGACCTGCCGTGTGCTTCAAAAGACATCCAGTGGAAGTGACACGGGGGTTTCTAGACAGATGTCCCTTTACGCTTGATTTCAAGAAATTATTATCTTGCTCCAATCATTATCTCACTTAAATGCATTGTGGTAAAGAGAGAGGCCCAGAGCTACACTTAGCAAAGAAATGAATCATCTTCTCTCCATATAAAAAGAGTCATCTCTTACAGTCAGGGTGTTGAAACTAGTTTTGCAACTACTTTACAAAAATAACCAAGTTAACACACGGGGAAATAGGAAAAAAGAAAAAAAAAAGAAAATTTAAAAAGAAAAATAAAATCTATCATGTATGACAAATTAAACAATTACCAGTTGATGCTGGTCCATTAATTCACAATAAGAATCAGCTATTCACAATTGTTCAAAACCAACTTGAAAAATGTTGGTAGTGAACTTGGTATTTCGAAGTGTACTGAACATCAGTCACAAGCCCACCGTCTTGGCATTCCTGTACCTTTTGTATCCACGAAGCGCACCACAAAAGTCCCAGACCATAAACGACGCACGAAACAATGAAACTCTATTCCCAACAGCGGTTTAACTGGGAAAAGCCAGCCCCGCAGCTGAGCGGCTTGGCTAATCTTGGAGCTGCAGCTGTGCACAGCTCCTCAGCTCGGTGCAGGACGGGGCCTCAGCGGGCACAAGGCGACACAAGCGCGGCAGGGACTGCCCGAAGCGCGAATAAACTGCAGGGGACACTGCTCAGCGCTGCCGGCTGGTTATGGCTTCACGGCGGGCTTGAAACTGCCGCGCTGATAACGGAGGGCAGATAAAAGGAGCCCGGAGGCTTGCCCTGCCACAGTGAGACCCTCTGCATGTAAGAAATGTTCCTGACAAATGTAGCTACCGCATTACTACGCACAGGTGCCCTGCGCCCAGGTGAGGGGTGCACCATGTGAAACACTCTGGAGAAGCTACGTTTCTGCAGATGCGTGATATTCCTGAGAAGCCCGTGTGCCCACATGAAGAAACAGAGGCGATGCCGGAGGAAACGCCAGGCAGAACTGCCCGTCCTGGCCTCACCATCCTGCCGGCAGGTGCCAGCGGCGCTGGGGCCGGGCTGTGCCCGGTCCAGGGCAGCTCTGCGGGGCTGGCCCCGCTCGGTGCGGGAGGCTCCGCCAGCAGAGGCAGCGCGGGAGCCCGGCCCCGCCGCTGGGCGCTGCGCCTCCCGCCGCCCGGGACACGGGCAGCCCCGTACACCGCCGGAGGTGTGCATCCCTCCTGCCCGTTTTTTTTTCTCTTTGTGGGACGGTGCCTGGCTCACAAAAGCGTTCTCCTTCGCGTCCCCACCGCTCCCCACAAGGACACCCCAAACCGCCCCGCTCGGCCGAGGCGGCTGCGGGACCGCCCGCGCCTCACTTACCTCCGCCATGGGGCAGCCGCCTCGGCCGGGGCCGCCGCCGCCTCATCCTGCTCCCGCGGCGGGGCGGGGCCCGGCTCCACCCGGGCGGGGCCGGCAGCAGGCCGAGTGGGCTCCGCGGCTCGGTGCCCTGTGGTTGCCCTATGGCTGATCCATGCTTGGCCCGTGGCTGCCCGGCGCAGGCCCGCGGGGGCCGTGTGGGCTCGGCGGGACGCGGAGCGCAGCGCAAACCCGCCCCCCGCTCCCCTCGCCGCCGCCGCACCGGCCCTGCCGCGGACGGGAGGCGGCGCCGGGGCGGGACGGGGACGGGGACGGGAGCGGGAGTGGGGACACCGCGGGCACGGGATCCCACCTGTGTGCAGGGGGTTCCTGCGTGCAACAGCATGATCCTGCTGAAGAGAGCTGGAAATAAGGGAGATGAGTTACAAGGGGCAGTAGCCGGGAGGAAATTTAGAAAAAACAAATTAAAAGCTAAGGGATTCTCCACAACCCCCGGTGAATAGAATTTCCAAATAAAGTTACAGGATGCAGACGCAGGTTTTAATTACAGTGAACCTCCTGCTGAAGCATCTCTTCAGTGCCTTTTCTTCCCCACCTATTGAACTGCATTTTCCTCGGCACATCTACTCAGCGCTACAGGAACTCTCACACATGCTAGAGATACATTTCCAGTTGTGTTCTCTCTATCCTCTGAAAAGGTCTCTTATCGCTTCTCATCACTTCTACTTATCTGAGTGTTTCAGACTTGTTTTGGCATTTGCAAAGCGTTGGGCTGTTCGGGCAGACCCTGAAAGTGTCACTTCTCCAGTGATAACTCTGTGTGTAACGGGTGCAGTTGCTCAATTCCGCTGTTATCACAGACGACATTTCCCTTTTTCTGCCGGGTCCAGTGTGATACCACGCAATGAGTGTATTACAGTGTCCCTAACGTTTTATTGCACAACTTGTTTCTTGAATTCTAACGAAGTAACAGTTTTATTTAAAAAAGTCTAGAGTACTGGAGTAGGATTCAGTCTTCCATTGCCATTTTTTGGAGGGTTTTTTTTTTGCTGTTGGGTTTTTTGTTTTTTGGGTTTTTTTTTGTGTTGCCTTTTTTTTGTTTGTTTGTTTGTTTGGGTTTTTGTTTTGTTTTCGTTTTTGGTTTTTAAAAAATTATTTTCTTTGTTTTGTTTTGTTTTTGATGCTTGAGTGAGATCTCTGACTTTTTAAGCGGAAGTAACGTTGATTTTGCTGTGGGAAAAATAAATTATATATGTGCTAAGGTAAATATATTTGCAGTCATGATTCACTGCATAAAAGCCAAGACACAAAAGCCACCACAAGTCTTTATATTCCACATTATGCATTGGTGTTAAACCTTTTATTTTGGGGGAGTGGGAGGGGGGTGGATATCATGGTCAAAATCTCTGCACATAATTTTTATGTTTCTAGATCAAGTCTTCTGATTATAAGAAAATATATGACAATTGAAGGATTTTAATTTGCCTGTAGAATTTCTTGCAAGAGACAGAGAAGGAACTTGGCAAATCCCACTCCCCAAGGGAGACAAGAGCCTCTTTGTGGCCACTCTAGGCCACTGCAGGGATATCCATGAAACAGGCTTGTTCAATGGTTTAGTCTTCAACAAGTTGTGTTCAAAATGTTTAATAGCAGCTCTGAACTGTTACTGTTGCTTTTGGCTGTTAGGTTTTCATCTCAACTGACTTTTAAATCACGGTCCTTATGACACTCAGCGACACACACAGGCCACTAGAGAGGGACTGAAACATCAGGTTGGCCCAGATGCCTTAAACTGGGGATAACCTTCACTCAGAAGGCATTCCATGGTGGCATATTTAGGGATTCTCTTGCTCCCAGTATTCAGAACTTTAAAATCCTACCCTAAAATAGTGATGAACAAGTGTGTGCTCAGTTAACACAGTCCTGCAGAGAAGGCATTGGTGTCAGAGAGCTCTTGTGTGCCCTCTCCCAAAAATTGCTGTGACTATTTTGCACATCAGACACCATCTACATAGACAATCAGCCCTTCCTCCTGATCTGCAAAGTTAGTACTCTTTCTATGCATCTTTACTAAGAAATCAATTGCAAAGACCATTATAATGTTATAGCATGAACACTCCTTTTAGAATGAGCCCCTTAAACAAGACACTTCCCCAAACCTCTTAGTCAAGTTCAGCACAACAGCAGATGTGACAATTAATACCAGTTTGGCCTGCTCTGGCAGCTCATTGCTGAGGGAAATGAGACAATTGGCTTCCCTATGTCTGACTAAAAGCTTGATCTGAGCCTATGAAAAATCTCAGAATCATAGAAAATGCTGACTTGGAAGAGACGCATGAGGATCATTGAGTGCAGCCCTGGTCCTGCACAGGACACCCCAAGAGTCACACCCTGCACCTGAGAGTGCTGTCCAAAAGCTTCTTGAACTCAGATGGGCTCAGTGACCATTTCCCTGGGAAGCCTGTTCCAGTGTCCAGTCATGCTCTGGGTGAAAAGCTTTTGCCTGGTATCCAACCTAAACCTCCCCTGACTCAGCTTTGTGTAATTTCCTTGAATCCTGTCACTCATCACGAGAGTGAAGAGATCAGTGTCTGTTCCTCTCTTCCCCTTGTGAGGATGTTGGAGACCACGGTGAGGTCTCCCCTCAGTCTCCTCTTTCTGAACAAACCAAGTGACCTCGTCATAAGGCTTCCCCTCCAGACCCTTCACCATGCTCTTGGCCCTCCTTTGGACACTCTCTGATAGCATAATGGGTTTTTTATGTTGTTGTGCTGAAAACTGGCCCCAGAACTCAAGGTGAGGTCGCCCCGGAGCAGAGCAGAGTGGGACAACCCCCTCCCTTGTCCAGCTGGTGATGCTGTGCCTGATGTACCAGCCAGGACATGGTTGGCCCTCCTGGCTGCAGGGTACACAAAAATGAAAGCTGCCTTCTCCTTGTTTACCTTAGTTTGCAGTGTAGTAACTTCTCAGTGTTTCTCCCGAGTGACTCAAATGGAAATGGAAGTTGATCCCCACGGCATGTGGTCCCCTACACTTGTCTCTGCATACAGGAACGCTGGACACATAGCCCAGGTAAGTGTCACAATGGTTTCCAAGATTCCTGGTATGAATTCCTAGAGAGCAAAGAGTGTATCTATGTTCATGTATGGAGCTGCAGGTGATTACATCCCAGCTGTTTACAGCCTCCTAAGGGCATCTGTAGTCATTAATTCCAGAGAAATCTTTTCAGTAATTTCAAGTACTCAGGCTAACATTCAGTGAATCTAGTAAATAACTGGGTTTTGTTTTTCCTTATGCTAAACTCTGATAACAATTTATTTAGTTCAATAACACATCAGAAAAGTTGCTTGCATATGACATTTCATACATAATTCTGGATTCTTTCAATTTATAAACCTACTTCTTGTGAAACATGCTTTTAATCAAGGTAACCTATTTAGATAATCTTCTCTCAGGGAAGCATTAACATCATATTTAATAAACACATCAGCATGTGTTGCTCAACTGCTTGGTGTTGATTCTGCCATGCTAGACTGGCCCCCATCGTGCCTTTGTGCTTCATGCCAGTGTTGAAAAGCAGGGACAGGCTCTTCACCATCAGAGCATTTGCAGCAGAAGGCAAGTGACGGAGTGGAAATCCTTGTGGCAGCTAATGCAAGTGTTAAGTTTGGACCCCTAGAGCAGGCAGGTACTGTCAATCACAAACATACAAATGTCAAGAATTTGTTGTCTGGCTTTAGACTGTAATAGTTTTCCTACTTTATTTTCTGACTAATTTCGTACCATAACATTGTTTGTCACCCTGAGTGTGACCAAGTAACAGCAGCTTTATTACTTCTCTAACAGATGCCCCTGTTCTAGTTTCACTTTCATACTTTTTGTGTCACAGGAGATTCTACAACTGGTACTGGGTTTAACAATTCTCTCACAATCTATGCATAAGTGGTTTCAGTTATCACTTTTATGTTATTACCTAACAATGTTAGCTATAGAACAAGTAGAAAAAAAAATCCTTTGTTAATTTTGGTCAAATTTTTGCTCTGTGCTTTGCAAAAAAAATAATTCATTACAGATGTTTGTATGGCCAGTAAGAAAAAATAGCAAATGAATCTTCAGTGGCCAGGTCTGGCTTTTTCTGAGTCAAAAGGCACAAGCTGAGCATGGACCTGGAACCCATTTTTTACATATCATATTTTATCCCTTTCACACACTCAAACTAGCTCCCTTTTATGTCAGATGCACAGATACAATGCCAGTGAAATCAGTGTATAAATACCAGGCTGGATCATGTACCTTGCTATGCTCTTACTACAAATCCTTTGGAAGGTCTCTGAAATAGCTGCATTAGTGCTGCTGAGGCCATGGCTTATAGCGCTGGACACAGATCATGGGAGAGTGGCTTATGAAGTCCTCCTAAGCTGGTCTGTAATGCACAAATGCTTTCATGTCTTGTCTCTGTTACACCTCCTTGCAAGGGATATAAGCAGATACAGATCTAAATCTGTCTGTCTGTCTGTATGTATGTATGTATGTATCTATCTATCTATATATCTCGCTATCTATCTATCTATCTATCTATCTATCTATCTATCTATCATCTATCTATCTATCCTCAGGAGTGGGATGTCAGTTATGCCTCAACACAGAAAGACCTTAAGTTCTAGATATTGAAAGAATAAAAAGTAAAAATCTTTGTCCCCTGGACATTGAGCCACTCATTCACAGATTTAGCTAGTTAAGTATGAAAATCACTTTCTTTTCACAACCCACCCCCTAGATTCGAGCTGCCAAGTCTCCTTCTCCAAATGCTAACCCAGCTGCCCCCCGTGCTGGCACTCTGCCTATGCACAGCAGTCTCCCACAGGAAGGGATGGGTCCTGGTTTTCTCTTTTGACCCATACCATCCACCTACTTAGTGTTTTATCTCTGTACCATCTGGAGAACATAAAATGAATGTCAATTCCTTTCAAAACCATGGGAGGTATTATTTTTCCTGTTGACATACAGTTCAAAACACAGCAGACATCCAACCTTCAACACTGCCTTTTTTAAGGTGTGCCTGGGTATGATCCAGCTCCCTCTCAATCCTCCCTAAGGGAGCCCATTTGTCCTGCCCCAGTATCCTTAACTCTGGGAAATTCACTCTCTGGTCCTCTGTGACATCTTTTTGTTACATCAGTTGATCTCAGTGCCCGAAGAGTTGATAGCAGCCGTGTGTAGATGGGATTTTTGTGCATCTGTGCCTTGATGCTTTATTCCTTCTTCAGGCAATAGCTGGGGACCAGCTGAGGCCGTAGCTCAGCAGGAATTCCTCCTACCAACACAGTCACAATGGCATGTGCCAGAGGAGAAGACAGCACTCATGTACAGAAACACATTTGGAGTACAAGGCTAGTGAAAATAACAGTTGTAACCTGAGGAACACTTGGCTGCTTCCTGGAGAGAGTGATAAGTAAGAAGTGATTGATCCATATTCAAAAAAGAACCAAATTCCAAAAGCCAAAAGACAGCAACAAAAAGCAGTAGGGACACTAGCTGAAAGCTAAGGAAAAGAAGATGGAATAAAAAAAATCCAAGAAGGAAATCCTTTAAACACTCACAAACAGAACAAAAGAGACTGAAATAGAGAAAATAAAATAATTTTATGTATGTGGCAGGAATGTGTTGGCTTCGTTTGGGAAGAGGACAGAAGTCATCATGCACTAAACTTGGTTAGCATTTGTCAGTAGAAAGAACTACATTTCCATTTCATTTTCAGCTGAAGCTATCACTTCCATAGTAGTGGAATCCAAGGATATATGGTATGATAAGAGGTCCTGATTTTTGGAGGCAGTCAATGCCTTAACTGTTGAGAGCCTGAAGCACTGTTCTACTTTTGGCCACTAATGACAAAAGTAGAGAAAAACAGTAGAGACAGAACACTTGGTGCTTTCAAGATGTTTTTATATTTGATTTCTTTTTTCCTAATTGATGCAGTTGTATGCCAGGAACAATTTGTCACTGAGACTGTGGTAACTTGGGGTAGAAAGGAAAGACAGTGCAAGGTGAAAGGGGAGATTCCATTGCATTTTGCAGCCATAGCATTTGGAAAGATAGCATCCAGCCAGCGATGGAATTCATGGCTAAATGCCAAACATGTTTTGACTCATGAGGATTTGCTGGAATATAAAGAGTTCAGAGAAGTAGCTCTGCAGTTTACCTCAGTCTTAAAAGACTTAGCAATTTTAGAAGTTTGCTAGCCTGGAGATTTCAACAGGAACATGGGATTTTCTCTTTTCTGAGGCCTACAGCAGGTCAAAAAGTTTATTCTTAGGATTTAGGAAGATTTAGGGATCCACACCTGTCAGAAAATATTTTTTTATGCCTGGAAGAAAATATTTCAGCTCTGAGTTTTCTTAGTCAAGCTGTCTTTATGCTATTGATAATTGCCTGAGCAATTTTTGAAACTCAGTTCAGTGCCTATTGGTGCTTACATATTTTGTAACTATCTTCAAATTTAAATATTCCTTAATATCTTTCTGCTGTCTTTTCCTTTTAGATATCTTAAAAATGTATGATTCTATGATTCTCTCCTATTAGACTGCTTTGTGTCATTTAGAGATGCTTTCAGAGAAGGGATGAAGAAGGTAGAAATTGTCACATTATTTATGTTACTACAACAGCTTCTACTTAAGTAAAGGCTGCATCTTCACCTTGGTGAGACCAAATGCATGTTGAAGCTACATGTGTCTCATAATCTGTTTTCTCTTGGAAGCTGACTGCAAACAGAGGCATTGCTAACACTATGGTTACCTTTTGAGTAGCATCTCTTTTTTTCTCTGTTGTTTTTTTTTTCCCTCCAATTCTGTGCATTTTTGTGCTGGTTTTTTGTTCTTGTTGTTTTTTGTTTTGCAACAATTCTTCAAGTGAGGAGCATGTTGGAAGGCACCAGTTATGCATGCCTAAATAAAAAGCTGAAATCTCTTTTATCTGCTGGGGTCCTGCAGCTTATATTTATTTTACGTTCTTTAATATGGTTGCTGTTACTAAAAATGCCAACAGAGGTGATAACAATAGCAATAAAAATAATATTTGAAGAACTAACAGAGAACAAATGTTCTGTTAGTGATGAGTCCTGCTAGTGTGGAAACTGCTGCCTGTATTTATGTGCAAATTCTGTGTTGGCTGAACCACTCTCTTCTGTCTTGGTGTGTATGGAATGCACAGAATTAATAGAATAGGATAAATTGAATTAATAGAATAAATAGAATTAATACTTACCCTAAGTATAAAATTGACTTTAAATCCCACAATCAAATTAGAACAACCACTTTCTCAAGCACTCTAAAAATCCTTTGCCTTCTTTAGATAAAGAAATGTTAGTAAAAATTTCACATAATTTCAAACACAGAGCTTTTATTTGGTCACCTGGTGGGGCATGATTTTATATTCACTAACAGCACAGCTCTTCACAGAAGGCAATGGAAAGAGAAGCCATCCCTTAAGGGTTTGTGAGTTGGTGCAGGGAGTACAGCCACCTGCTGGGTAACCCACCGAGGTGCTGCTGGCTGCACAGCTCACAAAGCAGCATCACCAATGTTAGTGCCCAAAAGGAGCTGGCAGAGAAGGAGATGGGAATTGCTGCCAACCCATATCCTTCCCATCACTTTGTTCAGGACCAAATGAGATCCGTCAGTCTTTTTCTAGAGTAGGGTCTAACAAGGACTTCTTTTCCTCCCCCTGTGGTGTCAGATGCTGACCTGCCTGATGAATGAGCTCATTTAATAATGATTCTTTCTTCTGTGCCATACCTGCTCCTTGAGTCACTCAGATGATACCAGTATGCACATTTTAAATTAAACATTTTTATGTATTATTTAAAATAATAATAAGGAATGAGATACTGTCTCCTTAAATCACAGTCCTGGGTAATTACAGCTAGGGTAAGCACGGGATACCAGAAATCAAACCCAAACTATTAAATTGCTGTAGCAGAAAATAATTCCCTAAGGCTCTGTAGCAAGGTGCTCTGCCTAAGCAGGGATACAGCAGCTTGAACTTTGTCACATTTACAGTTTATCAGTGATGGATTGAGCAAGGAGGGTCTGCTGATCACTGATAAGGTTGAGCAAAGGGTCTGCTGTTTTTAGAGGATATGAAAGCCAGGTGCTTCCTGACTGAGGCTGGGATCAGCAAGGCTGTGCAGGCACTGATACGGAAGTGAGAGCCAGAAGTGTCAAGCAGAAGAAACCAAAGAGCTCATAACACCTTTCCAGCAACAAAGCATATTTTGCTGAGTAAACCTGACAGCACATCTAATAATGCACATGACTGACAGTCAAACACTTTATTCTGTTAGAGGCCAGCCCCACGTTTTCATGGCGAGGACATCTAGCATACCTCCCTGGAGGTGTGTGAAGAGCCTTCCCTGAAGGTTACTCCTCAAGGCTGAGCTAGGCACTGACATTGCTGTTATTTTTCTTTTATATTCATAATGAAATATCTTTCATGACATCATTCACTAGAGTGATACAGAGCTGTTGGCTAAAGTATGCATTAATAGTCAGGCTTAACAAAAAAACCCCTGAGATTAGGCATGCAGCCAAGTGTTTCTGGAATAGTCATGGTTGCTCTGCAATGCTTCAACAAGTTATTTTCTTTCCAAAAAATATGTGTCTTTCACATGTTTGCTATCTCACACTATCTATTGATTTTTGCAAACTTCTCCAGATTTTAAGACTAGAATTCAAACAGTGACATGAACCAAAATTTGGACTTCTATGCCAACAGTGAAAAGTGAAAGCTTAAGTTTAGTTATAATAGGACATAATACCAAACACCAGATTTGTGGTTCCCTACAGCTGATACTATAGGGCTTAGTTTCATTGATGGAGGGCAAGTCTGCCTTCTCTTACTCATGCTGGGCATCTAGTTTCTAAAAAAACCCCTCAGTTCTAGAAGAATATTGTAGGAGTCCAAACATGCTGCAGATTGTGGTGTATATTCTCTGAACCCCTAATGGGAGGGAAGTCTATGTGCCAAGTCTTGTGATCAATCAGGAACCAAAGCACTCCAGAGGGTGTCAGGTTCATTACTTGCATTTACTTCTGTCTTTAGACTTTTGAATATGCTCCACAGCATCCTCCCTTGATTATCAGCTACAAACTCTGGTTTTTGCCTTGACAACAAAGATCTGTGAATTCTTGATTCTTTTTCGAGCAGTGTTCTCATTTGGCAAACTTGTAGAAGAAAGTTAGGAAAAGGTCACAAAGTTGCACTGTGACTCACTCAATGGAAGCAAGACATCTGATTCTAGTAATCTCTTCTGACAAAGTAAAATTTATTTTAATAACAAAATTTTTCAGGATGGATAGGAACAAAGTTTTGCCCTTTGTGTAGAACTCAGGCAATAGAGAAAATGCAACATACTGAAAAGCATGAGTTGTCAAGTTCAAACCAAATCCTTAATTTTATGCCTCAGTTCTTATATTTGAAATTTACTAGGTATGCATTTTTAGCCAGAATTATTACATGTAGATGATAGCTATTAGCAATGAGATCTCTTACCAAGGTGCAGCTCAGAGGTCAGAAATCAAATGTGTGGCATCCATGTGAGATGGCTAAGCATCTAAACAGATTACATCTGTAATTTTGTGTCTGCAATTCAAAACTGGGAGCTTTCCATCCTCATTTCAATATTTGGTTCACAACACTCATTTAATAGGACCTTCTCTTTTGAGCTGCACATAATGACACCAAAATACTGAGGCTAGACTTTCATGACCAGTTGATGACACCAGAATAGTACATCAAAGAAAGTGTCTTGTAGATGACTGGTCAATAAATCTGCTTGACAATTTAATTGGTATAATTGATAAAATCCATATAACTACTAGAGAGGAAATTAAATTACTTTATACAAATCAGATTGGGATTTAGATTAAAATTTTCTGGGTCAATTCGCTCTCTGCAAATTATGTTATGGAAGACCCCCTGGTTTGAAACACACTTATTAAGCTTTCTCCTAAAAAGTGCCTTAATTCATATAGATTGGCATAGCCTAATATCTCTGTACAAAATGTATCCATTTTTCCCATGTAGTCTTCAATTCTCCACATGTAGAAAATATGCAAACACTCAAAAATGCCACGATAACCCCAGATTGTATTGTTCTTTAATTCTTGTGTGTGAAGATAGTGCCTTAGGAGGCACAACAGGTTGTTGCAATGCTTAGATCTCACTGGTGTTATTTATTGAGGCCTTTTACTGCATCAGTGGTGAGACTGAGGGCTTCTCCAAGTTCTCAGCTAAAGGGGAAGCCAGCTGGAATTGCTGAATGGAGGTCCACAGCTTGCGTTATATTGTGGTACAAAGGCTAAATAATCACAACACCTTCTTTCACCCTTAAAACCCATTAAAGGAAATGCATTTAGTTTTTTGCCTTTCAAGCTTGATGGAAAGCAAAGGAAGAGCTTTTTCTTTCTGTTAAGTAGTAGAAAAATGATAGGATTTTTTCCAATCCTGTTGTTTCTGTGATGATGCATCTGGACCTTCTTATGCTCTAGCAGAGAGGCACAACTGCTTCTGCCAAGCCTCAGAAATCTCTACCTATTTCAGATACAGAAGAGTTCAATCAAGAATTTAATTGTGATCTTGGCAGGCAGCCTTGGGAGTGCTTGTACACACATTTGTAGGGAAGCAAAGACTCACAGGAAAACGGTGCTCTTAGATGGGAGGGACAGAAAAAGCCTGGAGGCAACTCCAGTCTGGAGTGGGAATCCAGTCCCACTTCATTTCTTTTTCCAGGAAATGGGACTGCAGTCCCTGAGAAAGGAAGATGCTTTTCATAGGAACATAATAACATCTACCAGTTGTCAAGGAAAAGAGATGGTCATAAGCCTGCTGCTTGTGTTTACATGACTGCATACCAGCTGTACAGTAATATTGTAATAAAAGCTGTTGGGACAATCATTGTTATGCTGCTGCTGTTTAGCAGCTTGCTTCCAATATTGCATTACAAAAATTACATATTTCATGTAATCAGGTCTGTCTCTTACTTAATCATCCCACTCTGTGTATAAATCTTTAAAGTGGACAGGTCTATAAATCACATGCATTTTTCATTTACCGTTTATTCTCAGCCAGGCAGTTTCTTATTTAAATTGCTGTATGAATAAATCTAATAATCCTTATTCACTTACATCATCTCAAACTTTAAATCTAGTTCTGACTGAGGTCATAAGTGAAATCAGTATTAAGGGCAAAACTAGCAGCTGTAACAACTGTAATAGCTTACCAAATTATGTTAACAGGCTGAAATAACATTAAAAATGAGGAAAAATTGAATTATATTATTAAAGCATGCTATGCTGAATCAGGAAAACATTTAGCCTAACCAGAGATCCTGAATGTGCATGTACTGCGTTTATCATCACACTAGTCCATATGCCCTGGACAAATGAGGAGTAAAGACACTCACCCAAACATGTCTATTTATAAACTGCACTTGTATATGGTATTATGCAGATTTCTGTAATGCAATAAAAAAATTCTAAACTACTGTCCTCGCAACTAGAGTCAGAAATGCACTTCTTGGCTTAGAATGGGTAGGTTTGCTGGTCTTTTATTATGTGATTCTGAACCTTTAAATCAGCAACACAGAAGATCTTACGGAGGAGCTATCAAAATTCTTCCTCCCTCTTCCTGAAAAACCCAACAAATCCCATTTTCCTGTCAAAGAAAATGGAAGGACTGACTCAAGCATCCCATCTGGCTAAGAAACAACTTACAATTCCTACGAAAATTCACACACAAAAGGAAAAGGAGGAGTTCTTTGGTGGTAAAGGAAACATATGTCACAGAGGAGGGTCGGAAAATCTCCAGCATTACTCCCATGGTCGATGGATGTCAGAGGCTTTGCTTGTAGCTGTCACCAGGGTGGCACAGTGCTTGCCTTTACATGAAGCTTCCTGCAGCAGCTTCTGCAAGGGAGTTTCACTCCAGAGCCTGGAGAGAAGAAAGAAATGTTCACATTTTCACTGCTATTTTTAATAGTAAGTGGACTTGTTATTTGTATGGAATTGATATGTAGTGTTTGGATTGCTGCAGTCAATAAAGATCATTCATTGCATCTACTTGCTCCCAGCACTGATGGAAAGAGTGTGAGGATCAGGGTAGGATCATTCCTGTGCTGAGCTCTTCCAGCTTCTGGCAATGCACAGGGCATGATCTTCCTTAGCCAGAGGCTGCCTTTGGAACATCATATTTCTCAACTGTCTCTGACCCTGTTTCAATTCATTCAATCACCTTTTGAAATCGTTTGCAACTTTAGGTTTCCACAATATCTTCACATGGAGGTCTCCACAATATCCTCACATGCTGTTTGGGGTAACCTGTTTTCTGGTCATTTTATGAAGTGTGCATTATATCATATGCTCTGTCTTATGAGGAACAGTAGCAAAGCAAAGCAAACATTCTGTGTTGTAGGGACGTTACAGACCTCTCTCAGTCAGAACCTTCAGCTGAGCTAGTCCATACTTCTGATCCACCTTCTTGCCTGTTTCCACACCTTTATTGGTGCTTCACGCATTGTAAAGATGCTCTGTTTCCCATTTGATTTCCAAGGCAGCAGAACATTTCATGTACTAATGCAGTGGTTGGGAGATCCCTGGGATTAACAGGTTCTGGGACAAAGAGAGAAACAAATCCCCAGCTGCCCAGCCTCTCTTGCACCAGCCACATCAGCACTGCTGAGCCTGAGCATCCTGAGGTATCCATTGCTTCAATTCCTTCAATTCTGTGCACTTTGTTAGGATAAAGCCAGATTGCCTTTATGAATCCTTTTCTTCATTATAATGGATTTTCTAGAAACAGACTAATTGGCACAAGTAGCCAAAAATTACTGCAAAAAAATTTTAATCACTCTAATTCAGAAAATTCAGCAAGCAAACACACAGACACAGACCCAGACCCAGGCACGCATAAGAAAGGTTGGGATAATGCATTGGAAAACACTCCAAGCTTATTTACTTTGCCAGCTACAATTATTTATTGTTTATAAAACCAAGTAGAACAATAAAATTTCATAGGTGACATGCAGTAATTGCCATGGCACTATGGGGGCTGGGAGCTCCCTGGGGTCCAGCAGCATGGGAACACCCCAGGGGCAGCAAACCAGGATCTCACAGGTGGGAGCTGTGTCACCACCCTGGCTTGGGAGCAGAAAAGTCCTGGGCAGCCCCAGCTCTTGGCATGGGTACCCCCCTGGGGACAGCTGGGGGACCCCAGGGCCAAGGCAGAATTCATCAGTGGCACAGCAATGTGGGGAATCCTGAAATGTGGCAGAACTCAAACCACATTCAAACCATGAGGACACTTCTGTGCTGACCACTGTGGGTTGTAATACCTTGTAATGTATTTTGTAAAAGAATTAATTTTTAGCCATATGGGCCCTTACACTATTAATCAATGTAATATTTTTACTGGGAGACAAGTCACCTCTCATCTTTTAGTGACAGTGATTGAAGTTATGATTATTGGAGAATAGATTGGTGAGATCTGATATTCAACAAAGACATGACACCTTTCAGTAGGCAGAAAAGAGCAACTTTTCTGTTAGGTAAATAAAGATATTTGCTAAGCCTCTACTTTAATTCCGGTTTAAATAGTGACTTGTTCTTTTTAGCCATATCATTGTAACTGTATTCTCATACATTTTGAATACATGTCTTCAAATTAGCAATGAAGGACTTGCAAACTTTCCATACTAAGTCCCTGTGGAGAGTGCCAGGTCCTCATAGATTTTAAGTGTACCTGATAAGCAGAACCACATCTGTGTGTACCAACAAGACACACTGAACATCTGCTGCTCTCTATCTAATGGGACAGTGCTGGCTTCATCAGCAACCTCAAAGGAAATCACATGAGGTCTTTGTGCCTTCATTACCTCTTCCGTGTCTTTAACATTTTCTGTGACTTTGCAACTGCTAACAGCTGTCAAGAACAAATAGGGCATGTTTGAGTTGCTGGAGTTGCTGTTTTTCATCTCCATAGGTCTCCAAGTGATTAAGTAAAAAAAGTCTGTGATTCCTCACGTCACCTGCATATTGTTTCAGTACATTCAATACTTACACATTGAAAGATGCTACTCTGGGGATGTCGGATCTTGTTTCTCTCTGCAGACAAGATTTTAAGAAAAAACGCATCGCATTGGCCCTGTTTTGAGCTGGTCTTTCCCTTTAAGGAAATGTGCTGGGTTTGTCTGGGATGGAGTTAATTTTCTCCATAGTACCTAGTATGGGGCTGGGGTTAAACCATGACAGAATGGAGGGAACTTTTGTGGGCAAATGTTCTTAATTTCAGTAATAACTTCTTTTTAATGATGGAGTCAGAATAAAAACGGTGGTTTTGTGGGGCAGGCATAGGGGAAGTTTCCGCAGGGGGAGGAAATTCCTGTTTTGCATCTAGATATGCTGGTAAGGATCGGTGGTGGCAGCTCCTCGAGCAGAGTGCTTTAACCTGTGCTTTTCCTCCAGCTGCCCGAGGGGAAAAAGTATCTCAGAGACTGCTGGGAATTGCAGTCCTAGATTCTGCCAGCCTTCAGCACAGGAATCTGGCAAAAGTCCCTGCTGGAAACAGCACAGTGTTTATACAGAACCTTCTCTGCACATAGGAGAAAATCCAAAATGCAAACCCCTGTCCCAAAATGCTGAGGAGCCTCATCTTTTCTTCTCAAGAAGGCTCTAAACCCCACAGCTGCTCTTGTCCCCATACCCCAGGGATGAAACCCTCTTTTTTCTTTCCTTTCTTGCTCACTTAAACCAGAATTTTCAGAGTAAGGTCCGCTCCAGGTTAAGGGTGTTGCCTGTTCTCCCCTCCTCCAAGGAATCCTGCTGAACCCGGGCATGTCACTTCCTAAGTGCCTGTCTCGGAGCTGTGTCATGCACCGAGTGCCACCCACTCAGCACTCCGAGCCTGATACCTTCTCCATAGAGTCTATCCTTATAATGAATGATTTTTAGGGAATCTGTAAGGATTGTGTTTTCTTTTCCACTTTCTCCCCCCTTCCCCACTTCTCTTTTAATAAAAGCACAGTGAAGGTGTGTATCTTTTGTTTAAGAGTCTGCTTGGTTAAAATATTCCCTCTGAACAGCCTTTGAGCCTCTGAACAATTCTGGGCCTTTTTCCACATCAGAAAGAGGTTTCATCTCCTTTCTCTCAGAGAGAAACTTTATGACCACCACAAGAGCAGAGGGAAACTACAAGTATGTGGAGAACCCAGGTGCTATCAGCTGTTGGGAGGCTGCTCAACAGGAATGGAGGATTTTTGTGTTTGGGCTGTAGGTCATATTCCTACTTTGATTCAATGGAAAATCCATGGCCACTGTGGGAGCTGTCTCTGCCGTGCTGCCTCTGGCACAGCTTCACTCAAAGAAAGGCTGAACAAACCCCTCAGCCCAGCCAGAAGCCTGATACCATAAAAGATGGGAATTTGAACCCCTATGGGCCAAGAAGGGAAATCTCCAGGTTATTTAGGCTGCCTGCAAAAGAGGGATGAGAACTACAGCTCTAGCTCGGCCTTGTTGTTATGTGTCTGTGTATGTGGAAAAGGTAGGTTAGGCTTGGGAGATTTTGGCTGCCTGTGAGCCTGCAAGGTGATGCTGGAGCTCCAGCTTGTGCTGCCTGGGCACCTCTGGAAGCAGGAACACAGGCACTGCCAGGGATGGATGTAGGCAGGTCAGGCATCCCCACAGCTCAGCAGCAGCTGCATGGCTTTTTGGAACAGAGTTTAACCTCTGCTGTCTGCAGTTTTCCTAAGCCATCTCTAGAATCTGGATGCTGAGGCTTAAATAAAGACACCAAGGTGAAGACATGTGATGTTAGAAGGGAGTTGGCAATCTCATCCCTGCTAAGACTGTGCCATGAGTATGGGCACTTCTACAGGGACTACCAGGAGGGGGCTCAGGGTCTTGAGGAAAAATCCACACTTGCCTCCACACTCTGGCCCGTCCCATCCAGCATCCCTGCCCATCTGGCTTTTCTGTCTCTGGAGCTTGTAAAGGGTGAATGGGTCAAATTCATACAAATGGTAACACATACAAATGATTTAATGCATTATAGTTCAACTCAAACTGACATACACCTGTGCTTGAAGGTATGAGGGATCTGGGGCATTATTCAAGTTCCTCCTAGAACAATATTTCACATTCAGCACAAACAGGGAAATGATGCACTGCACTGTGTAACATCTATGTCTTAGTGTCAGTGATTCACTTTCTGTAAGCTCTGGTATGCTTCTACATTAATAGGAACAAATGGAATCATAGAGCAGTTGAACCAAATTAATTGTAGAACCATGTGATACAATTTCAAAATTAAATATATCTGTTTCTCTGTTTTTATTTACAAATAGGTAAATAAATTCATGTCAAGGTAATGCCTCAATGGTCTGCCAGTTAAAAAAAAAAGGCTTTGGAGGACAGGTTTACAGGACAAGATATATGAATGTAATTTCTTAGCCTTTTTCTTGCGTTAAAGAGAATGCTGTGGAGTTGAATGTCTCTCAAATAAAACACTCTGGAAGAAGTTGTTAATATGTTTGAATAGACATGATGTATCATGCTCTGTGCCTTTAAAACAGTATCAAGAACTACCTGCCAATCTTCATCACAAAGAGATAAGACACAATGTTCTGTGCTATAAGAAAGGCACAAAAAACCCCATAAGAGACACACACACAAAAAGAAAAATTAACAGTTCATGTGCAAACTCTTGATTCTGTCAGACTGAAAAATGTCTCTCTTCTGCATCCTCCCTGTTTCTGCCCTCAAATGTTTAACATACTTTTGGGAGCTGTATAAATAAATAAAGCTCTTATTTTATGACAGTGTTCCAAAAATGAGTAATTTGTGAAGAGAAAAGGCTTCATGAAGGTGAGTCATAATCTCCCATTTCACAATCTCTGTCATGGTAAAATCTATAGTTCAAACTACTTGAGACAGGGATTAGCTCTTGAATTTAGGTCACTACAGTGTCTAGTCCAAAACATTAGGTCTGATTTCTAATTCTGCAATACTCTCAATTCCTGAGCTGTTCTCACTGCTGCAGTTCTTGATCAGTACTGGTAGATAAAATGCAATACAAATCTATGCTACCCATTGTCCAACAAAATCATTGGCTGCAATATTATCCAGGATTATTAGTTAGTAACTAGTGAGGTTTTTGGTTCAAATAAATAGCATTATTCTAATTATCAGCAGAAGGTAAGTGAAGTAATTTACATTATTTTTACTGTAAAGAAGGTGGTGGAGGAGGCGACCTGAAAAACATGAATTTTGTAAGGACAGGGAAAAGTATGAGTAATTAGGGCATAACAAAAAGTTAAGCAAAGCACCAGACTCGGTATGAAAGTTAGCACACTTGTCTTGTAAACACTGTGGGCTGAAGCCATCAAACATTCTGCAAATGGAAGAACTGATGGCCTTCTTTCAAGGTATACATCTCCTTCTTTTTTTTTTTTTTTTGCCTGGAACTGTGCACTGTTGAGAATCAGAATATTTTTTCAGCATAAATTGAATCAGAACCCATATTCATCTCCTGACAGTTTGAACTTGACATACATGAGGGTTTGGATCACAGGCTTCATACCTTACTTCCCGTCCTCTCTTGCCCCTCTGAGGACCATGTACTTCACCACGTCCGTGATTCTCTTTTTTAAAATATGTTGGATTCAAATAAATTCTCTGTCTTTTCAGGGCAGCTCGTTCTTTGCCTGCATTTCTGCATGGAAGGAAAGGTAGTGGGAGGTCTGACTGTCTGCTCACTGTCTCTGCTCCTCTCTACTGCCCTCTGGCATCATTTTGGCCAGGTCTGCGCAGAAGTATCTTTGGCTCTGCAGTAGGTTTGCATGCTGTCTTTGTCATCTTCTTTCTTTGGCAGAAAGGTTCTGTAGAGATGAGTGTGTAGATGTACATATGTATAAAACTCCGTGTTCATCACTTGATGAATGGATGTATTCATGAAGAAAAAATTATTTTTTCCATCACATGCTTTTTATTGGTGTAAATTACACAAGCAAGCCCCCTTGAAAAGGCACGAGGCACAGACCTTACCTGATGCTTGCCTACTGCTCTCTCAGTCTTTCCTCCTCTCCTTGAGTCCTACATGCTCAAAACAACATTTTGCACTTGGATCAGCCCTTCCTTCATTAACATAATTCCTTCTTTGCTTTCAAAACTCACTTCAGGTGTCTTCCTTCCACTTAGACTTCACACAGTGTTCCCCTCAGCACTGCCACCATCTCTTCACTTGATCTTTTTGTTCTTATCATCTATATTTGTATTAAATTGTCTTCTTCTTGGGGTGGAGACCTTGCTTTCCATGCTCTTATGAAGGGATATTTTCATGTCCAGGAATGCAGAACTAGGAGAATACAAGCCAAGTTTAGAAAATATTTTCAAATTCTATTCTGAAATTTCTACTGTAATTTTGCTATTGGGTAGGCAGACTGAAACCACCATTTAAAATCTGCCAGTGTAATCTCCAGAAGCAAAAAAAACCCCAGCCCCTGGAGCTCAGCAATTAGAAAATGAAAGAAGATTGCTTTCTATAGATATGTTATGATTTGCAAAGATCTAGATACTGGAATGAATAGCTAATTCACGCATATTATTATTTAAGAGCCAAATCTACTGAACACACCCCTGACTTGAAAGAAATCTAAGAATAGGAGGCATGTCAATTACTGTAATCCTTAAATTATGCATATCTTTCAAAATCTTCTTCTATCAATGTCTTAGGTTTTTCTTCTTAGGAGGTTTCTGTACTTCCTCCACAAGGCAAAATGAAACAATGGTTTATTTCAATAAATGTTGTGCCTGAAGGACTGTTATTTATTACTAGGAATTAAATAATTTAAGGGATCATGCCTTGTCATACTGTCCTAAAAGGAGTTTTGGTCCATCAGATCTTCCATCTTGCTTCAGAAGTGATCAGCAGGTAGAGGAAAATGCTCTGCTTCTGTTACCCAGAAGGGAATAAATTATTCAAAAAATGTTAATGTAGAAGGCAAGCAGAGAATAACTTTCTCCAACAGTAACTTAAAAAAAAAAAACAACCCTTTCACATCTGTATCAGAAAAACGCAGATACAAGATGATTTTGGGTTTCTGTTTAAGAACCCTAAAATAAGAGCATCTGTTAGCTGCAAAGGTAATCACTATACAAACATATGGGTATGCAATGAAAGGAAAAATGTATATATCTTCATCTTTTTGTGGCTTATACAGTAAAAGGCGGGGGTAGCTCACTTGCATAACAAAGGCAGCGGAGCCTTAGGCTACAGATTTTGAGGATCATTCTCCAGGAAAAGCAAGTATATAGATTATTCTTAATGCAAGGTCTGAATGCACACAATTGGATCTGAGGGAAAATGGAGCTGTGGAGCTGCTCTCCCCTGCTTACAGAGAGAATTTCTATTTCTTTAACTCTCCTCATACCATGGCACAGCCTGCCCTGACCACATTCAGCTCTGGAGGTGCAGAGATTCTCATGTCTGAAATCTTTGTCCTCGGTAATCTTTGGTAAAACCATATTTTAATTTTATTTTAAAATTATCTAAATCCTGAAAACACAAGTCACAGGCTCAAAGTCCCTTTCCAAAGCTTCTCAAATTGACATGTCCCTCCTGCAGGAGGCTTTTCATGGATATTTCCTTTATTAATGCCATAAATCCTTTATATTCACCTGCAGCCTTATGGCTTGAAGTGAATATGAAACTGGCCAAGCTCAAATGGTCTTTTGAGCTTACTAAGACAGTTAAAGCACAAGAAGAACATTGCTACAACCAGGCCCAGCCACCTTTGGCTGTGTGCTCCACCACCAAAAACCTCCCTGTGAATGGGTGAGGTTGAAGCCTGGCTCTCCAGCAAGCACTTCTCTGTCCTGCTGCACCTGGGTCAGAGCCACTGCACCCCCCACCTGACAGGAATCACGCTGTGACACACTCTGCTTTGGTTAAACCAGGATTATTCATGACTATCCACCATATCCATACTCCTGATCATTATATAATCATGGCAGATATTTAAGTCTCATAATCCCATTTTTTGTCTAGAATAAATTTTTCGTTGGTGGTTTTTCCTACAAGAATTTCAGGCATGTTTTTGAGAGCAAATAAGAATCTGATTGCAACTTGTCACCATCATATTTTCTGAAAAATCCCTTTGCCAGGATTTCTCTCCTGGGAAGCTGAGAAGCCTCAGAGAAAGAAAACAACATTATCTCATTTGCTTTTCCTGTGTTTTGCTGCCTTGGAATGTGGCTGGAGATTGTTTGTCTAACATGTGAATTGTTTTGACTTAATGACCAATCACCACCTGGCTGTGTCGGGACTCTGGAAGGAGTCACAAGTTTTTTATGATTATCTTTTAGCCTTCTTTAAGTATCCTTTCTCTATTCTTTAGTATGGTTTTAGTATGGTATTCTTTAATATAATATCATAAAGTAATAAATTAGCCTTCTAAGAACATGGAGTCAGATTCATTCCTTCCTTCCAATGACTGGGGACTCCGAAAATACCACAACAACTACTCTGCTTGCCTATACTAATCAAGTAACTACAACTGCTTCATACATCTTTTTGGGATATTTGTGCATGTGGTTGTCCATATGCAGCTATAATACTGAGAAATATCAGATTCCTGGTCTCAAAAGAGATGTCCTCACTCTGTGCAAAAAAAAAAACCCAAAAAAAAAAAGACGACTAGGCATCAACTCAACAGAGGACCAAATCTCATGGTAATTTTTTGACTCAATGTCTGTTTTAACTCTGTTATAACTGCTGCCAGATAGGACTATCAATTAATCTAGCAGTGGTTTTTTTGAATATGATCTTCATATTGCTGGACTTGAATGATAAACCTGTCTTATAGAATCTATGGACAGATGGATTTTATGCACTGATACTGAATCAGTGCTATCTGAATGCATCCCAAAGCATCCATTTCTTCTGTCAGGCTCTGAAGAATTGCAGTCTTTAAGTGTGATTTTAAATTATTTTTCTTTTTTTTGAGGTGTGCATCTAGAAAATTATTTTGACGTCATAATCAATCATCAAGAAATACACAGCTGCAATTAGCAATACAATCTATGGGATGCCATATTTCTTTGTTAGGGAAACACTTCTCATTTGCACATTTTTTGACACATGGGGATACCCTCAAACTGTTTGTTGAGATAAACATCCTAAGAAAGTTCCAGTTTGAGACAAGTCTTGAGGCAATCCACTGCAGGATTTTAGGATGCAGATCAAAACTGCTTATATTAGCTAAAAAAGCTTCTCTCAACCCTTGCACACATATGTGGGTGTGTTCTAATTAAAGCTTGGTGGATAATGAATAATTTATTTAAGGTCTTCACCTCCTTTGTTTGTAAGTTGTCAACAACAAGATCACAGTTTTCTTGAATTTTTTCTGGAAATTACTCCTTGGGCCTCATTTATTTCCCCTTTTTACCAGTTTCTACCTTTTTTTGTATCCTATTTTTCTTTTGTCTTTTTCTCTCTGGACTCTTACCACACATGATCTGTATGTGTCACTAACTACCTTTATACATCCTATCTATCACTGCATTGCATTCAGACTCTGCTCGAGCTAATTTTTGCTCCTAAAACTGTGGAGTCATCCAGACCCTGGTAAAATGGATATAAAATGGTGCCAGCTCAGAAGGGGATTTTTTTTCTGCTTTCTTTGTACTCAGATTATACACTCATAAATACATATGTAGGTGTAAGGAAATAAGAAAAAACCCTCAGTCCATTGTGGTTCATCTTATTCTCCCATGCTTAGCTGCTAAGGTACTGTAATGATTTTGCTACAGTTGCTACATTTTGCTTAATATTTTTTTCTTGTCATGTCATATCAGTCTTTTTTCCCAGTTCCCAAATTTTTCCTTTGTTTTTAGTAAAACCACCATTTCTCTACAGCCTGAGAAGGAAGAGCAGTGACGGCTCAGCAATAGTAGTAACTCATTTGCATTTCTTTCAGATGCAGAAATGGTACTCTGTATATTACTGAGCTCTGACATTCTGATAGTCAAACATTTTATGGTTTCCCACTCTATTCCACCTTTCTGAGACACATTCAGATGGTGTTACCCCCACGCATGGGGGATCTTTCACCTGTTCACAGAAATTCCAAGTCCAATGGCAATGCTGGATATTGAATTTGGATATAATGATTCTTATCACTCTGTACCAACAGACTCAGAAGGTCCTCAGGTAGGCTGTATCCTTGGAAGCTTTGTTGTTCTCTGCCAGCCTGGAATAAATCCCTGAACTGCAGGTTCAGACTCTGCAGAATGCTGGACATGCCAACACAATCATGTGTACATGGAGGGGAGACAGGCATGGATATCCCTAGCAAGAAATCATTGTGTCCAAAAAATACTTTTTAGGCTTTGGACACATCACGTCTTAGTCTATCATATCAGAAATCTCTCTTGTGACCTTGCATTTTCTTAACATCAGTGTGGCTTCGTGGAAAAAATTACCCCTTGGGTTTTATGGCTGCTATGGATCCTACTAGGATCCTGCAATCTTTTACTTTAGCAGGAAATACATGGAAAACACTACGGAACAGGAGAGACTGGGTAGTAAAACGGTTACATTCAGTAGTTGTTTCTTCAAATAAAAGGTGACTAAAATAAAGAAACAAAGCTGGAAGGAAACAGCATGGCTAAAACAGTCTCCAAAAAGAGGAAAGAAATAGATTTTAGGTTAATTTCAAAGTGTTGTTTATGGTTCAGAACAGAAAAGAGTAGTAGTGTTCAAGCAGTGTCATTCCAGGGAGGCTTAGAGAGCCTGCAAGTGGTGTGCACAACACAAGGGAAGAAGTCCAGTGCTGCTGCGAGCTCCTCACTGGGCCCACCACTCTTGTTTCTGATGCAATAGAACCCAAAAATCAAATTTCAGGCAAAATTTAAAGTATTATTAAGGTCTAGAAATGTAAGAGCAAAACAGAAGCAGCAAACCTCTGACTCTCTAAACCATTGTAATGATAATAATGCAACACTGAAGCCTTCTGTATCCAGTACTGAAAGGTTTTGGTCTTCTAGCCAGTGAATTTCTTTAGATTGTTTTGTAAGCAAAACTAAAACATATAAAGCAAAACCCTGAAAAGTCTGTCTGCTCCAAAAATAACTATGTTAAATTCTGACAGCTTTATTGCTGTATACCAGGTAGGGAAACCCTAGGAAAAATGACTTGCAAAGAATATGTATTTGTTCCATTTTCTGTTCCATTTTGTTACAATCCTCTTTGAAAAACTAAACAATTCTTAAAAATAGGCTTCTCTGCTTTCTATATTAGCAACCACCAAATTTGTAACTTCTGCTACCTCACTTCCAGGTGTCTGCCTTGAACACATTAAAAGCTGAGTGTACTCTTCCCCTCTCCCCTGCTCCCTGCCTATCAGGGCCATTTTAATGTTTTGTGGATTGCTGCATTATTTAGTAGCTGGTGTCACTAGAATGCTGGTAGGTTTTAATCAACCATTAAAATACACTTACATGCTTCAGAGCACATTGGCTTCTTATCTCAGGGGCTGACTCTGGAAACAAAAATAACCCTGAAACACTTGGGTTAAGTACAGTTATGCAAAGCTTTGCTTCCTGCATGGCAGAGGCACCAAAAACATTGAAACCTCTTCTAGCTTCGGCTGTGGGCTATGTTGCATTCCTAGCTTCACTCAAAGCTGGTTTGTCTGCTTTTCTGAGGGAGGTTAAAACTGCCTAAAGGGCACTTAGTTTTTTGGCAGAGCCACAAGCTATTTTTTCCTGATAAGAAATGAGGTGCAAGTTAATATCCAGTACCAAGGTACTGTTTTTTGCCATCTCTTTTTGTGGTTCTGACTTAATGAACCTTACAGTGACCAAAGTTGCACAGGTAAAATAGCCAAACAGTGGTTGTGTTGTTTTTTTTTCTTACCCTCTTGTATCATGAGATAATACTCCTGGCTTTCCTGGAGTTTGCCCTCACAAAACCAGGTGTTTGCCTGGCAGCACAAGAGTCGGTAAGCCAGCAGCCTTAGTAAAAAAAACTGCACTGTAAAAGGCTGCCAGTGGGAAAACCTTGCCTAGATCTGCTACAACACCTCCTATATGAGGCAGAAGGACACCAAACAAAGTGTTCTACATCTGCATTCTGTCCCTGCGGCCCGGAGTCACCTCTGAGATTTGCCTGCTGCAGTGCAAATGTGTGTCACCTCACTCAGCCACTGTCCTCTAGGCCAGCACCTTGATGAGCACAGCAGACTTGCTTAAAACGATGGGACTTCCAAAGGAGTCTGGAGGATTTTGGCCACAGGTTTTCATTAGCAATGTGTTCTCTTGCTCTTCAGCTGGGGCACAGGAGAAGGAAATGAGGTGGGTATGTGATCTCTAGTGGGGACGCACCTGCAGATGGCTTGCCTGTCATTGAAACAATGGAAGTGTGACATCCACATGGAGTGTGACATCCATGTCCCATTTTCAGTCACTGACTCTTCCCTTCTCACCATGCTGCTCCCTCTGGCTCATTCAGGGGAGCCCTGTAGCGCTGTGAGGCAAGAGGCACAAGCCAGCTCCTGTTTATGTTCCTTTATTACAATTCTCTTTGAAAAACTAAACAATTCTTAAAAATATACCTAAAAACCCAGCTCCTGGAAAACACTCCCCTTCAGCATGGCCATCACTGGCAGGGGGTTGCTGAGGCTAAGGGGGTCCCTTGGAAGAAGGGCGTGTGAGAGGTGGGTGAGGGAAGCAGCTGTCACAGCCCTCAGTCCGGGCAGCAGGCAGCTTGCACACTTCTGGTGTTTTATTACAGAGGGCTTTCCTGCTGCCTTTTAGGCATGATTTCTGTGCTTGGCAGAGCTGGGTACTGCAGGTACCTGGTCAACTTTAGTAGTGCCTGGCATTCATGGAGATTCTGGCTCGCTTTTCTTCTTGGTATAAGAGTGGTCAGAGCAGGGCATCAGCTTTGTAATGCCAATTACTGTACCAGTGGAGAGGAGCATCATTAAATCAGTGTCTAGATCACTCTTTTAAGTCTAAAATTCACCTTGGCAGAAGCCAGCTCCCACTTTGATGTTCAACTCTGTCCACACCCACTCTTGTTTTGGACAGAGCTGTTCAGGATGTGCATATGAGGGACTGTCCTCTCTCAGAGTGGGCACTGATGTAAAAAGGCTAGTCACTGTTTAATTGATGGATTTAATTGTCCATCAAGATGAGCAAGGGCAGGACCCTAGCTTAAATGTGTCATTTCACCTCCCATCTCCACTGAACATCTCAGAAACCTTCACACTTGGTACTTATTTTAGGCACTTGAGGGAGGCAGCTCCATAGATTTCGCTTGCTGTTCTGCATCAGAGACACTCACAGCACTGTAACCTAGTGACAATAATCTAATGCTAGTAAGTGAACAATAATCTGGGATTGCTTTAAAATGTGTATCAATGATAAACATCTCTTTTGTTACAGACAGCATTTGTGACAGCAGCTCTGTTTGTGTCAGAGTGGTCTGTGAAGATGTAGTCACAGTACAGAATGATTCCCATATTGCTTCAGACTGAGAGGTTTTTAAAAGTCTCTTGGGCTAAACTCTTTATTTCTTTGCATCTCGTATCATTAATTCCACCAGGGGAAAAAAAAATCAATCTGATGAGAGCAGTCACTGTGCAATGTACCTGACTTACCATGGTGAGAAGTGATCAGGAGTCTGAATTGCACTGCCTCTAGTCCTCCCTCAACTCAGCTCTTCACCAGCTTACATCTTCACTGTCTGTCCAAGAATTACTGGTTAATAATATTATTAACAACTGACACACACTCTGTCTTAATTATCAGTGAGTAATTGTGGCAAACTGGCAAAAAGGAAAGGTCTTGGGCACCCCTGAAAGTAACACTATGCTTCTGAGTTTGATTACTGCTCTTATGATGAGTTTATTCTGCATTGTCACTCTTCCATCACTTTCCCAATTCAGATGAGCACAGATATTTGAAGAGTTATACAGACCGCTATTGAAAACAATTGAAACATTGCAATAAATGAACGAGTAACAAATAGCACACCCTTTCATCTGTGTATTATTTGTTTAAGGCCAACAGGAAGGTGAACTTGCTTAAAATAAGAACTTTTCAGGGATTCTAAGGTTTCTGCACCAGTGAGTTGGTGCAGAATCCAAATGTCACTGTTGTTGGTTGGACTCAGCAGGCTACTCCACAAACATAAAGATGGACCCTTGTCACTGGGATTTTACCACCTACCATAGCTCTTCAAGAAGTTACGTGCTTGCTGTGACAGAGCAAAATACTTTAGTGCAAGCTTGTGAGTACTCCCAATGAAATGAACAAGTCTCTAGTGTGTAATGGAGCACCTACTGGGTGTGGAAAACATTGCTTCTAAAACTGAGCATTTTCATCACAGAATTTAAGCTTTAATCAATGTTTAATTATAAAGGCTCCTATTTCAGGCAGTTTATAGATAAAATGCCAGTATCTGTGTGACTGTTTCACAACAGACATTTAAGTGAATGTGCAGAGGGAACACATCATACCACATAAGGCAACCCACGTCTGTAATTAATACTGTGTTTGGTGGAGCCTGTACTTAACTGAAACATAAGAGAAAATTGCTTCAGGAAACTGAAACACGCAAAGATGCAGAGCAAGCACTTACGGTGGTCTCAGCCCTGTGAAAAATAATAAGAATATGAAAAGCATCCATATGGTTCAGATAAAGGGGAGCGTGTGTTCCCAGTTAATGACATGCTTAGCAGAGAGAGCCATTCCTCCTCCTGCAGGGGAGCAGCGAGGCAGCGTCACCTGGAGCTCCAGGCAAGCCAGGAAGGCCCCTCCTCTGAGACCACATACCAAGGTCTCCAGATGTGGAGCTGTGTCGTCAAGGCTACTGTGTTTGATTTTCAACTCCAGCCCTCGGACACTGGGGAGGATTCCCTTGGCCTGGACTGCCATTCCCCATAGGACTCTCATGCCTTAGCGAGGCGAGGTCAAGAAAAGGGGAGAAGGAGGAACTGGACATGATGAATTACAACTGTTATTGCTACGGTCACAGAGTGCGAGGTTACTATGGCAATAATTATTTGTAAAAAGATCCCCAAATCTGTGGGTCGGGCTAATCCTGAGAGGAAGCCGTGAGCTCTGCACGGCTGTGCAGCTGAGGGATGGAGCCAGGCAGACGGCCGGGGTTTTACACTCCTCAGTGCTGCCCTGCCGGGCTGCTGCCACTGCCACAGCTGGAGACACTTTGGTAGGCTCTGCACTACCCCTGCCTTTCAAAGAACAAAAGCAACCAAATGCAAAGCAGCAGTTCTTTACATTCTGCTTTCTACTAAACATATGGTGGAGTCTCCCATATGCCCCGTGATAATGCAGCGGATAAAAAACCTTAATATTTGCAAATGCATGTTAAAAATCTGTATGTTATTGACCTCAGCTCTTCCAGACCTTTTAAAGGTGCCCCAAGTATCACGCTATGTATGCCATGAACAACCTTAGTTCTGCCTCTCTGAGTGGAAAACTGCTTGGTGTGAGGTAGCAAAGAGGCTTTTGAGATTCATTGCCAATTCACTATCAAGGAGACCTTTAGGTGAATCAGATAAAAGCCTGACTGGATCCCTTAAAACCAGACGCTGCATGTGCATTCAATTATTTTGTGTGAATGCAATGAGTAAGAATCGAATTAAACTCCCCTCCTAGCCAATATATCTTACCATTTTCTGGTCTAAGAGGGATGGTTTGCAAAAGTCTGTGGGGTGCAGAGAAAGAGGAAAACAATAGGATATTTTATGAAATCTATGATCATGTATTATTTGTTTCTACTTCACAACCTACTGGATTGATAGATAGTATCTTGAGGCTATTCTCCTGATGGATGAGGTAGGATCAGCCAAACAGGGAGCAGAGCTAGTGTTACAAGACCCTTGTAATCACAGGCAAAATCAATTTTGAATGAATTGTGTGTGTGACGCACACATGCACAACCAAAAACTGAGCATTCTAATTGATTAAGAAACAAAGACTCAAGTTGCTACCCTCATGAACAAAAAATGTTAACTACGTTTGGGTAATTAATATATCTGGTGAAATTTCAAACTAAGTGCAGCTGTTACACAACCACGAAAAGCAGAAGATCTGTGTATAACTGCTTGCTCAGCTTTATTAATTGGCATTGTAAACCAAATACTGTTCACTGTGTTCATGGGAAATGGAAACTTCTACAATTAATTCAATTTCATCAACAAGGTTTTTCTGATTAAACTTTGCTTATCAAACTGCAGCTTATCATTTATTTTTCTATCTTTTTATTTGAAGAAAATGGGGAATTTGAGTACATAGCATAAAACAGGATCAGATTTAGGATATTACAGTAGATTCTGATATACATTTGGTCACCTTAAGGGAAGTCAGAATTATTTAAAATATGAACTCCTGCATCGAATGGAATTCTTAGATTCTTAGTAGTCACAGCCAGAGGAATGCATTTTATTAACATCAAGTGGTATTTATTTCTGAAACAGTTTATGTTTTAAAGGGCTATTTTTGATAGTAATTGTTCCTTGTACATAAAAACTAGAGAAAAAGTGCTTTTTTAAAAAGTTTTTTTTCCATAGAAGTCCAAAATATGATCAAGTAAACAACGATGTTTCTATAGGGATAGAAAATGTATCTCAGCTCAGAACCGCACAAAGTCTTGTAAAAAAAAATTTTGGCCTAATAAAAACTACGTGGTGAATGTATGGAATTCAGAGAATGTGTTTATCTTGGGAGCTCTTGAGATCTTGTTCTTGTATTTCTCTGGAAAGTATATAGCATACTTCTTTCTTTTTTTTTTCTTTTTTTTTGGTGTTACAGGATAGAACAGGTACTGGGAAGCATTTATGAAAATAGAGGTGAGAGAGGACATTGAGACACTGAGGATTTCAGTTCATTACCAGGACTACATAACTAAAAAAAATGGCATGGTATCATGGTTCCATGATACATGGAACCTCAAAACTACTTCAGTAGCAATTTTTCAGCAAGCAACTCAGAGTGCACTATGTATCACACTATGTATATTTTGTTGTAAGTTGTGATATTTCCATTAAGGAGTCGAGGGAAAGAAGAGAGGGCAGGTATAGCCTGCTCAATCACCCTGCTCTGCATCAAGTGCTGTCACACCTTCATGATTTTTTAAAGCTTCACAAAGATGTTCCACATCCATCAGGCCTGAGGAGTCCCATGGAGATAAAGCAATGAGCAGATCCTCCTCTACAACTCTACATGGAAAAAACCCAAACACAACACAAACACTTACTGGCAGTAATTTCAAGGGGCCAAATCTCATATCCCATCACACTCCAGGGTCTAAGAAAAAAGCAAAAAAGAGACATTCAGTCCATGCAATTTTATTACTAGAGGTTTTATTGGCTGCCCTCTAGTGAGACCTCTCAGTGGCACAATCCCTAACCTTGGCTGGACAGGAGTCAAGATGCTGTGTTTAACCTCCTTGCCTTGGTCTGTTGTGTTTAGAGCTGCAGCATTTACTCCCTGAGCAGAAGTGGTTCAGCTCTGGACACATGTGAGGGCAGGAAAGAGAGAGGTTCTATCCTGGGAATTTCTTGGCATTGTCACAATGACAATTAAAGGGTGATTTTCTCATTAAAAAGATGGGCAACAGCATGTAGTAGGTTTCCACAGTTATTTTACATGCTAAGATTTAAGGATGGATGATTTTCAATTGTTAGCCGTGAAAGATCGTCTTATCCAAGTGTTTTAAAATCTGGTTTAGCTAGCTGAGTGTGATACTCATTATAGGCCACCATTTTTTAAAAAATCTCTCTTGAACATAAATATGTTCTTTCTTCATTTCAGGTACCTCAAAACCCTTATGAAACTGTGATATTCTCTTTTCAGTCACACCTTGCAGCATGCTCTGAATTTCTAGGTAATCCTTGCCCAGAAAAACTTGTGTTCAGCAGGAACTTTGGGGGTCCTCTTGCTAAAACCTGGAGCTGGTCAGACTCAGACAAGCAGAACAGCAGGTCTGTGAACTCAAGAGGGGCCACCCTTACTGCTTCCATGCCTGGACATGCTGCTGGCATGTTTGGTTTAGCTCACGTTTGACTTTGGAAATAAAGAGGAAAGGTTGGGCCACATGAAACAGGCTTGGTAACTCTGGGAAATGAGACAAAGGCTCTTTCTTCTGAGCTGCTTTCAGCTCCTATCACCCACATTTTCATCAAAGAGGGTAATTTCCCAACACACACCTGATGTGCAGAGGCTGTTCTTGAACCCACACCTGTAAGGGTTGCATGCCCCTTTGTTTTGTATCTCTCCAGTATGGCAATTCCCCCCTTCCTGACTCCTGGCTCAAGCCATTCTTACATGGAATGATCTGAGCATCCACAGGAGCTGTGTGTGAAGTGCACACACTTTAAGAAAGGTCTGCATCAGCACTGGCACATGTTCTGTATTAGTCAGTGTTGGAAAGGATGAGTGAAAACGGTATGATCAGGAAGCTGGACAAAGACATTTGCTCACCACCTTTGGCAATGGATGCAAAATTTAAAAAAAAATATTTTATAGCACTTCCAATTCTGTTTGCAGTAATCATAGTTTGGCACAGACCCTCTACCACAGCAGGAAAAATGCTATTAAATTGTGTCAGATTTAAGGGAAAAATAATGGAATTTTTCTTCCATAAATCATAAAACCCCAAGTCTTTGCAATCTTGTAATGGTCTTGTAATCCAAGCCCCTGCTTACATTACTTTATCTTTATGAAGGTGATAAAGAAAACATAACATAGTGTACTTGATTATAAATTATAATTTTATAAGCATCAAAAAATGCAAACTTGCAAAGCTTTTGTTCATGCTTAGGTTTTCACATACTTAAGTGCCCGCAGATGTTCAATGATCAATAAAACTCAATTTATATACATTATTCTGAAGCATCCTTGATCATAAATACAGGCTGGGAATGTCTAACTTCACTCTGAGTAAGAAAGATGATAATAGGCTACAAAGTTGCAGTATGGAATTCTATTGTGGTAAATTTTACTTCAACTGTAGAAATAAAACACTTCTTGATTTTCATTGAGACTGCTGAGGCAGAGCCCATGATTTAGAACGTAAACCGTAGCTTTATGGAAACAGCAAGTGGCTAAAATTAATTTCAGCATTGTCAGGCAAAAATCTTACTTATTATGGTAAACTAAACATCCCCAGAGGCTATAGGCTTTCTAACAAGGAGTCCCTGAACCGTGGTGTCTGCACTTGCAATGACAAACAAACATACCTTTATTGGGGAGTGACCACTGATTCACACAGAGATCAGAAAGGCAGGTCCAAAGACGTTCTTCATTTCAGAACTGACTCTCCAAAGCAAACACTGGGAGTGTAACACTGTGAATGTGAGCTCATACCCATCTCAAGAGTAGGACTGGAAGAAGAAACTCTTCTGAAACCAGGTGCCTGTCAGATGAAATAGAAAATGGTTCAAAGTGGAGCAAGAAGGACCAGCTTTATGTACTTCACGTGCTAAATAAGAAAAGATTAAACAAACAATGGAAGAAAAAAAGGTAATGTGATATATTGTCTTCCTCTTTCCTGTCCTTTCACTGTACTTTGTCTACAGAAGTAGCAAACCCAGCAGAACTAGACAAGAGTGACAAGAGACCAGCCCATTTCTCCAGATGTGGAGTTACTTCAGTGCTGAAACTACAACTTCTGGTTTTCCTGACCTCTGCACTTTTCTCTCTGTCTTGGATATGAAAGACTGACCACTCAGACCACTCAGAGGTTTTATCTTTGCTGACACAATTGCCAGACTCCTGTTCCTTCAGCATGCAAAGCCAGCTCTGAGGTTGCTGATGCCCATCCCTTTCCAGCACAGACGTGGTACAATGCTGTTCCAGGTGTCAGTGAAGAATTTGCATTCAGGAGAAACAGGTTAGGCCAGACACTTCCCAACTGTAAGCTCCTATAAGAACAATCGTGTACAGTTACAACCCCCAGGTCATTTTTCAAAGTTACTTCTTTCTGTAAACTTCAAATTGTTTTTTCAAATATAATCTCAAATTACTTTCTCTTTTGTTGAAACACTTCCCTTTCATTGGTAGGTGTCATTTAAATTTAAAAGAAACCAGCCTGCAGGATTGGTTTATAAATCTTTGCAACTGCCTTACATGGTAGAGAAACTACCCTGATAATTATTTCACTTTCTACTTAAAGCTGTTTTTTCAGATATAACACAGCTTATGTTACTCTTGGTTAATACTAAGCCTATGAGAGCACAACCATGAAATTTTCAGCTGTAAATTTTCTTAGTTTAAGACTCCTTTGAAATATGATAAATTGTGGAGCTCAGAGACATTCTTACTGATATGTTTATTTTTGTCATATAATCTTCTGAAAGGGTGTATGTTGTAATTTTTGGTTAAATTGTTCATGTACAGGCAGTGCCTGTATCTGGTTCTACATAATATCTGTCAACAAATTCATTACTGATGCTGAAAAGAATTTTCTGTGAACACATTTCTTTTTCTGGCTTATCCAGCTACAACCCCTCTTTCATTCTAAAAGTCATCCTGATTCAGAATTTACAAACCCAGTTGGCACTTTGCTGCTAACAGTAGTGGGCTTTTAATTGTGTCCCTACTAATTCCATGTGCTGAGACAGCACTGCTAGGGTTTTATTAATAATTTTGTGATGTATTGCTCAGATATTTGTACCTAACCCACCTGTCATAGATTTCCCTTCTTAAGAGGCTGTGGTGTAAGTTTTTCTATATAATTCTCCTGCCAAACAGTCTCCTGAAGCTCCCCACATGCTAGCACACTGATAAGGGCTTTCACACTGAAATGAAAAACACATCCTTTCCCAAAAGCACCAGCATATGTTCTTGCTGGAGCATACACACAAATGTCATGATGCCCTTGAGACTGCGACCTTGTTTCTGAGAAATGCACTGCAGAAAGCTAGCACAAACACTGGAAGTTCCCCAGTGAAACCCCAAGTTTCTGTGCAGAGAAGGTCTTGCTGCTGGTTCAGCAGGCGCCCCACCTCCTGTTGCATTAGTACTGAACCAGCATCCCAAAATGTGAAGAGACACTTTTCAAGATATGCCATCTTCAACTTGCTTCTGTTAAATGTCTCCTTATGTCACAGTCATTTACAGAACTCCTCCAAGCACTCCATGTGTGTGTGTGTCTGCATGTGTTATTGGTATCCATTTAATAGACATGCACAAATAATAAAAAAAATTAGAGCACCTTTTCATAAGTCATTTTTAAGGCAAAGACATATCTTTGAGACAACATTATCATGTAACAATTCTTATTAAAACAAACTTAGCTTTACACTTGAGAGGATTTGGTCATGGTTAACTTCAAGAATTATGTATCTCATCTTTTCACATGCGTATCTTTCACTGCTTAAACTGAGCAGAAGTTATGAACATAATTCTTGGTGAGAACAGAGCTGACAAAGACAGCACATGGAGCCAAGCGAAGAAATATGATTTTCACCCAGTAATAATTTCTAGGTGTTCTGGTAAACATCTGGAAGCTGTACTTTGGATGTAAAGATTTTGCCTGTGTTTTTTAAAGGCATGCTTCTTTGAATATTTTGCCAATTCTCCACATTTTGCTATTGATCTATATGGACTGGTGCACTTGAAAAAGACTTTTGCATGGAGCTGCATTCCCAGAACACCACCAGTACCATTACTGCAGGTTTGTGTCCAAAGGCTGGGCTCCTCTCCTTGCCCTCAGCTCCAGGTGCACGCGGCCATGCGTCACAGCTGGCACCGTGTCCCTCCCTGGGCTCTGCGGGACCTTCTTGTGCAAATAATTGCTGATAAACGGGTACTTTGTATTGTGCTTTGGAAGGGTTTTGTTAGCATTTCCTTTGATCATTTCATAAGGAAACTTCTGTTATTTACCTAGGAGGCACTCACAGTGATATGTTCATTTACTAAGTCGGCACATAAATGTTCGAGCTGCGCTGCCTGCAAACTGCGGATGTGCTAAATGCTCCATGTGTCTGGAAAAAGTCACACCGGGGAGAGATGTGCCATCTGCAAATCATTTTCTGAAAAACTCCAAAGAGTAAGGGACTCTCATTTGAAAATGCTTTTATTTGAGAAATCAATGTGTCCTTCTTTTGATCCTGAATTGCCTTGGGCAGAAACATTTGAGCTTCCTCTTTGGAAAAATACTTCTTATTTTACACAGCTGTCTAATGTTTTGATGGTGGAATTCATTCTCTGCTCTGGTGAGACTTGTAGTGATAAGGGGAAGAAAGAGTGTAAACTTCAAAGACAAAAAGACAGAGGTCTTCCTTTCCAGGCCTTTTAGTGCATAGTCTATAAATCCTCCCAATTTCTCCGGATAAAGGTGGTTGAGACCCCAAAATGGTGCTGCTGTCACTCATGTAGTCTTTGAACACAACCCCATGAGCTGTGTGTGGCGGGAGGCAGAGATGACCTGACCTTGCTGTCAGTGCCCCTCATTGCTGAGATGCCTCTTCCCTCAGCCTGCACGGTGGGTAGTGGGGACTGCCCAGTCAGCAAAACCTTTGCTGTTGCCTTGGCCCTTAGCTGGACCTCTTAATTGCTGAGTCAGGATTCTGATATCACCACAAGTCCCTGCTTTGTGCTCTGCTTTGAACAAATTTAGCTCTTTTGGTCTCTGTGCCATGTGCAAGTCATGCATACAGAGCCTTCTACAAACCATGGCTGGGGAATTCAGCAACTTTCCTTGGCATCTTTACCCTGAGCAATCGGCTTCTTAGCACAAAAATTCCCTATTGGATTCTGGGCAGCTACACATGAGGGGGGGTGGGGGAATACATCCTGCTACTTTGAATTGTCCAAATGCTTCCAAAATTTTTCAAGCTTCCTATGACCTTACTGCTCGTATACATCTACCATATCTTGGTGTAATGTCACAGGACTTACTCTGAAACTCACTGGGCTGGACCAGTTCAGCTCTCAAAGCTGGCAGACACCTATGCACAGTTTTCTGATGGCTTTAATTCTCCCCTGGGCTCCTGAGCTGAGACCTAGGGCTGATCCTGCTGGATGCTGGCACAAAGGTAAGTGGACAAGGAAACTGGAGCCAGCAGCAGGACTGAGAAGAGGGAAATGGATCTTCCCATTTTGGCACCAGAAGCAACCATATTTGATCTAATCATGTTGTATGTCTTCACACTAAGATCTGGGGCCTTTCGTAGTCATTGGGGGAATCAAAATCCCTTGGACAGTGACTGGGAAGCCCAGGTTGTCTATGCCAGCAAGTTCTATGCTCATCTTATGGGGATACTCTTTTCAGAACATCATCAAAATAAAGAGAGGATTTTTACGTTTGGACTTCCCACATTGTCCAAAAGATCAGAGGACAGGGACCTATTGCACTGATGACACAAATAAAATTTTCAAAGACTTCTTTAGCTGAAACTTTTCATTTGTTTGAGGTTAATGTCACTGCCAATAGAGCCAAACAAGCAGTACATGCTGCTCTCAGTCTCCAGGATCTTTATTTGCAGTATTGCAATGCACAAGATTCAGAGGAAGAATAGCAATAGCTTTGTACAGCTTGCCAGTACAAAGTGTTACCCTCTCTCTCTTTCAGACAGCATTCAGATTTTTTGCAAACAGCATTTTGCAAACAGCTTACAAATCTGTAAAATCATACCTGTAAATAGCAGATTCTGCCTTTGTCCCCTTGATAAGGCCTGGAAATAAAAAGAAAGTAATACTGATTGTGGTAGAAAATAGACACTCCAAACCAATGAGGATTTATTTATAAAACAGATTTCAAGTTGTTCTGGACTCATACAGCCTCCTATAGCTTCACCTCAGGACATCAGATGGCTTCATTTCCTGGCATGGAGATTAGCTGGCTGACTCTCTCAGTAAGAACATTTGATCTGAACTCCCAAACATCCTGATTCAGAGCAAAAAACACTCCACAGAACACATGTATTCTGCAAAATGGGGAGATTAGCAATATGGTCCCCACTGTGCTGATCACAGTGTCCTGATATGCTGGAGTGGCTTCTGGAGCTAAAGGAGTCAGGAACGCAGCTGACCTTGCTGAAGGCTCATTCTGGTACCCTTGAGCAGTGGCATTTTGAGACATGCTTTACCATGGGCTTCCCAGACCTGTCTGGAGCACACTTTCTAAATTCTATTTAATCCACACATCTAAATCCTATTTAAATCTTCAGATGGCTCTTCCTTATGAGCGCCTGGCAACACAATTTAAACTTTTAAAACTTTACTTCAAATTTTGCAATCAATGAAGAATGCGTCTCTTTACTGTGTCCTCCCTAGCCACCTTTCAGAAAGGTGGAGAGCTTACAAAGTTTATTTTACAATGCTGCCACAGAACTGCTTCCAAGAAGACAAATTTCCAATATGACCTCACTTGAATACCATTCTGATTTCCAATTTCTGTTGAGATCACATATTTCAGCATTTGCTTATTGGAAGTTTGGGGATTTGCCTGCAGTTATGTTTGGTATTTCATTTTTCTGCAGTAGAAAGAAATGGGGCGGGGTAAAGGACATACTTGGCAGCAAGAACTTCTTTCCAAAACATAGCCTGTGGTAGGAAGTGCCTGGCCCTGAACATACCTTAAGAAACAGTCTCCTTGGGGTGATGCTATCTCACTTTATTTGACTCTGGTACTTCTGTAGCAGCATCTTTATTTTGTCTCACTTTGCAACACCAAACAACCTCAGTGAAGAAGAAGGTTGAAGAAGGAAATGGTTTATTCTGCAAGAATTACAGCAGGAGTTGTAGTTATGAGCTCAGAAACAAAAGACTGCAGGTAGGGAATGTGTGAAATACAATTCCAGTCAAAGTGTAAAACCTGGATGTTTTGGCAACTGCTTGTTCCAGTTTACTTGGATGACTTGAAGTATTTTTCTGTCAGAACTGCGGCTTCTATCTCCCAGCAGCACCCTTACTTCTGAAGGTTTGTGAAAGGCTGATCTGGGAATGGTCACTCATGTTGCCTCTGTGCCTTGGAGTCTCCTCTCCTGGGCAGAAATTCCCTGCTGCTGTACCAAACCTGGATGGCCTGACTTACATCTACCAGCCCCCACATGTGCACAAGCAGCTGATTTTTCTTTCTGTCTCCCTCATTTACTTTGCATGCTACTTCCTGGTTCATATTTACTGCTGGCACAGTCTCAGAATATTCCACTTGCCACGTGGGATAGTTCACATGACCTGCTCTGGACAACACAGGCACCTACCCATGGCAGCCTTGTTTCAGCCTGGGGAATTGAAGAGCAAGCTCTCTCCTGTGCTCAGGTCATACCTAACCCACCTGTGGGGCCATTCCATTTTCACCTAATCCAAACTGTTACCTTATACATTTAAACTCGAGTTGCAGCTTCTAACATGTGATATTTGATATTGTAGAGGATATCAGTTATACACACGCTCTGTAAAGTTCACAAAATTGTGCTGTAAACTGGCATAGGACCAGCTCTTCATGAAGCCCATATGTACCACATGGGCAAAGCATCTGATAAAGCTGGTGATAAAGGTACTTTGCCCAAATACCTGATGGCCCTAAAGGTCTTGCCATCCAGCTTTCCCAAGCCACAACAGCAACACAAAACACTGCACCATGGATATTGTCCAGGCGTCTTCATCATCCAGACAGCACAAAGCCTTCCGGGCCTTGTTCTCACTGGAGACTCTGGATGAGGACACACAGTGTGCCTGCTCAAAAGCTCTCAGAAGGCTCTTAGTAGTCTCTCCCCACAATCAAACTCTCTCCTTCCCTCCTCTATCAAATTTTTTCCACTCAGCAAATATGCTGGCAAATCTTGGCACAACAATTTGTGCAGCTACATGGTGACCCGCATCGGGGAACTGATCCGAGTTAAAAATAACTCCACAAAAGAAAAGGTTTTATTTTTAACCCAGCTGAGTTCCCCCGTCCAGTTTTAGGGGCAGTTGTAGTGCCATGGGGAGGGTGAAGCACGGGACCCACAGTGAGTGGCAGTGGTGAGGGGAGAGGTAGGAGCTGACACTGCTGCTGGGCAATATCTGTGTTATCCCACACTGCTGCCACAGCAGAAGGGACCTGCAGCTCCTGGAGAAAGTGCATCAGCTAGGCTGGTGACAAAGGCAAGGATGTGAGATGATGTTCAGCCAGCCTGGGCAAGGAAGGCAAGTCTGGGAGGTGTATCTAGGGATTTCAACACCCCTTGCTCCCTTGAACTCCCCTGGCAGTGATGGTGCCTGTGTTAGCAGCTGTGATGGTCTGAGATGGCTCAGCACCTGTGTATAACAGACACATAAAGGAAAAATCTCTTGTGTTGTTAGTGTTCCTTTTCTTCCACTGCAGATTGTGAAACATAAAAGAAATTAACTGCTTATACAACCCTACAGTCTCACATTTCTGAGTATCTCATAATACTAGACATAATTATAGACAAGCACGAGGTCTGCAAGACTTAGAAGAGAAGAATGTCCAGATTGTTCCTCTGCATTGATAGAAATTAGGATTAGCTTTGGACAGAATCAGAACCCACAGCAAAATNACATACCTTAAGAAACAGTCTCCTTGGGGTGATGCTATCTCACTTTATTTGACTCTGGTACTTCTGTAGCAGCATCTTTATTTTGTCTCACTTTGCAACACCAAACAACCTCAGTGAAGAAGAAGGTTGAAGAAGGAAATGGTTTATTCTGCAAGAATTACAGCAGGAGTTGTAGTTATGAGCTCAGAAACAAAAGACTGCAGGTAGGGAATGTGTGAAATACAATTCCAGTCAAAGTGTAAAACCTGGATGTTTTGGCAACTGCTTGTTCCAGTTTACTTGGATGACTTGAAGTATTTTTCTGTCAGAACTGCGGCTTCTATCTCCCAGCAGCACCCTTACTTCTGAAGGTTTGTGAAAGGCTGATCTGGGAATGGTCACTCATGTTGCCTCTGTGCCTTGGAGTCTCCTCTCCTGGGCAGAAATTCCCTGCTGCTGTACCAAACCTGGATGGCCTGACTTACATCTACCAGCTCCCACATGTGCACAAGCAGCTGATTTTTCTTTCTGTCTCCCTCATTTACTTTGCATGCTACTTCCTGGTTCATATTTACTGCTGGCACAGTCTCAGAATATTCCACTTGCCACGTGGGATAGTTCACATGACCTGCTCTGGACAACACAGGCACCTACCCATGGCAGCCTTGTTTCAGCCTGGGGAATTGAAGAGCAAGCTCTCTCCTGTGCTCAGGTCATACCTAACCCACCTGTGGGGCCATTCCATTTTCACCTAATCCAAACTGTTACCTTATACATTTAAACTCGAGTTGCAGCTTCTAACATGTGATATTTGATATTGTAGAGGATATCAGTTATACACACGCTCTGTAAAGTTCACAAAATTGTGCTGTAAACTGGCATAGGACCAGCTCTTCATGAAGCCCATATGTACCACATGGGCAAAGCATCTGATAAAGCTGGTGATAAAGGTACTTTGCCCAAATACCTGATGGCCCTAAAGGTCTTGCCATCCAGCTTTCCCAAGCCACAACAGCAACACAAAACACTGCACCATGGATATTGTCCAGGCGTCTTCATCATCCAGACAGCACAAAGCCTTCCGGGCCTTGTTCTCACTGGAGACTCTGGATGAGGACACACAGTGTGCCTGCTCAAAAGCTCTCAGAAGGCTCTTAGTAGTCTCTCCCCACAATCAAACTCTCTCCTTCCCTCCTCTATCAAATTTTTTCCACTCAGCAAATATGCTGGCAAATCTTGGCACAACAATTTGTGCAGCTACATGGTGACCCGCATCGGGGAACTGATCCGAGGTAAAAATAACTCCACAAAAGAAAAGGTTTTATTTTTAACCCAGCTGAGTTCCCCAGTCCAGTTTTAGGGGCAGTTGTAGTGCCATGGAGAGGGTGAAGCACGGGACCCACAGTGAGTGGCAGTGGTGAGGGGAGAGGTAGGAGCTGACACTGCTGCTGGGCAATATCTGTGTTATCCCACACTGCTGCCACAGCAGAAGGGACCTGCAGCTCCTGGAGAAAGTGCATCAGCTAGGCTGGTGACAAAGGCAAGGATGTGAGATGATGTTCAGCCAGCCTGGGCAAGGAAGGCAAGTCTGGGAGGTGTATCTAGGGATTTCAACACCCCTTGCTCCCTTGAACTCCCCTGGCAGTGATGGTGCCTGTGTTAGCAGCTGTGATGGTCTGAGATGGCTCAGCACCTGTGTATAACAGACACATAAAGGAAAAAGTCTCTTGTGTTGTTAGTGTTCCTTTTCTTCCACTGCAGATTGTGAAACATAAAAGAAATTAACTGCTTATACAACCCTACAGTCTCACATTTCTGAGTATCTCATAATACTAGACATAATTATAGACAAGCACGAGGTCTGCAAGACTTAGAAGAGAAGAATGTCCAGATTGTTCCTCTGCATTGATAGAAATTAGGATTAGCTTTGGACAGAATCAGAACCCACAGCAAAATGTAATTTTGGACACTGATTCACACCTGTGTGAAACTGGATAACAGGAAAGACCAGGAGTGCTGGCAGAGAGGATCCTCACCTCCACTTATGCTGGTACATTTGTATGTGTTGCTTTTCAAGAGTTCATAGATAGCTGGCTGCAAACATCCTTCCCCTTTAACCTTTGAATACACTGTTAATGAAGTGATTCTCATCTGATATATCTAACAGGCAGGTATTTCCTTCCTGCTCTTCCTCTTGCTCTTTTGGAATGACTACATAGCTTCTTTTTAGCATATGTACTTTATATACTGTGTTCAAAGAACTGTATAAGAGCAACAGCATGACAGGCAACCCATAAAACATGAAAGGGCTGCTCACATCACCCTGTGTGTCGAGCTAATGTTACCCTCCAGCCATATGCAACCATTCATTGTATGTAGCAATCATTAAAATCTGCTATAAAATGCTTTGTAAAAGATAGGCTTGCCTTAGCAAGGGATGCCACAGATAGTATAAAATATAAGGGTGCTTCTCTTCACTGCCTACTGCAGTATTATTAGTATACAATATTACTGTAAAAATGAAATGTATGTATTTATATATGTACAGTATTATACTATATTT